>CAJQZM010033410.1:0-14634 GCA_907164665.1 Colias nastes
GTGGTTCATTTGACCCATATTTTTTTCCTATGCGGGCTTGTAGTCTATCTAATATTTTTTACCACTTTCTCAACCGAAGTCGATGGACATATTGGAATGAATGACATTCTAAATCATGCCAATTAAGGACGTTGTTACGCATATAAACTGTTTTTGGAGAGCTGCAAAAAATAATTGCTCATAAACATGTACGGGTGTAGCGCCTTTATTAAGAGTTATTATGTAAGATAGCAACAAATTAAATCGATCAGTGCCTCGTTAATTTATCACTTCCAATTAATTTTATACTTTTACTTCTTTCAAGCAACTTTTATAGACAAAAAACTCTGATTTAGGTCATTACGTAATTTTAAGTAAAGCTAATAGAGAAATTTCAAAATATAGAGCTGAATATCAAACAAATTATTTATTTTATAAACACAAAATTGTAATAAACTTCCGTGTATACTTTCACCGTAACTAAACTTGTCACTGAATGTAAATTTAAATTAGATTATTCTTTTGCGGTAAAGCACTTGACCACATTTAACAAATTGTAACCACTTGTTTATTTCTTTCCTTACTTCGTGATAATATCATGTTTACAAAGTTGGAATATTAATAAACAATAAACAATATTTAAATTGTAATATTGACATGATTTTAAAAGAGCAACTACGGAGTTTCTTGCCGGTTCTTCTCCATAGATACTGCTTTCCGAATCGGTGGTAAATATTAAAAATATGTTATGGCAATTTAAAAGTGCTTCTAGAAGAACCCTAATTGAATAAATAAATGTTCGAGTTTGAGTTTGAATTATTCGTTAGAATTTTGTACAGGTACTTAAGTTACCGTTGCAGTGTAGAATCCTTTTTATAATTAATAATTTTTAAGTAATTGTGTGGCTCTATATACGCTCTATTCCGAAAGCAGAAAGCCTACAAAAACTATATTTTGCTGCGTCAATACTGCATATCATATTTAGTTAATTTTAATTCCCCGTACATCTATCTCGAGTCACGCTTTGCAATTAAACTCTGAGATAAAGTCGTTTTCACTGAACACTCATCTTAATTAGTAGTTAATAATTTTATCGCGTCAGATACCTACATTTATTATGAATCAGCCTGCGGGTCTGGTCGGCATACAAATTAGTAGTCAATCAGAATCCAATCACAATTAGATCAAAACACTGATATCTTCATTGATACACTCAATTAACGGGTGAAGATAGTGTTATATTCGATGGAGAAATAAAATAAACACAATTTTATAATCGTAATTTCAATATAAAGTTTAATAAGTTCAATGCACAATAATTTGATAGGTACCTATGTAGTGTCCAAATGTTTAACTATAGTTATATTTTTTTTATTTCGAATAATAGTAGGTATTTCAATTGCTCTTTACCAGTGCTTCTTTAATATTTTTTATTGCTATCCATCATTTTGAGTTAGTGTAGTGATAAGTGAAAAGTGAACAGTGACAATTATCTGTATACCAAAGCACACGAGCAAAGTGACTTACTTCCCCTTAACAGACACTAAGCAAGTGACAATGGACACTCTCTTAGAATAAGTTATTTAGAAATTTAGGTTAACATAAAATTACTTATTAGTCTTGTAGGCTAGATTGTAATTTGTATAAGGTACTATTTTAATTAGCAACCTTATTTAATAAAAAAAAAAAAAAAAAAAAAAAAAAATCCATCATTTAACAAGCTTAAGCGGTCCCGGTCGCCTTGCTTATACAATGTGTAATGTGTATGCCATGTTAATACAAAATCTTTAGTTTTTGTCGCCTGTCAAAATTACTGTGAATAACGAGCGAATTGTTTTTATCGTTGATCTACTGTTTAAATAATTAGACAAGCAAACAAAGTGTTTGTTGTGGTATTTTGTGCTGCAAAAAAGTTATAGATATATTTTAACCGATTAAAGATGAAATCAGCTCTACAGAAATTAAAAATACAGTATATTATTTATTTACAATTTAAAATATACATTTACAATTTCACATGTATATGGTTGAAATCTTATGTCAAAGACATCAACCCATCAGAGCTTTTCATGTTACCTATAGAAGTGTATTTAGACTTGTCACGAATACTGTATTCTTGGACCCTGCAAAAATTCCTTAAGCCAAGCATACGAACTTATTATGAGGCTTATACAAAAGACTTCAGCACTGAGTCCATTAATTTTTTGTTGTCCTTACTCTGACACTGACATGACAAGATCGAGTAGACTAATGTGCGAATTTAAATACCACTGTAAGAGCTGTCAAAACATTACATAAATACATTGGCGCAAACGATATTTTATAATAACCGTTATCTAGCACCATTTGTAATGGTAAGCACAGACAATTTATTATAATTTTACCTACTAATAAGCTGTAATTGTCAACTTAAATGTCCGTCTGTTTGAATCTCTTAAATAAAACATGATTTTATGCGAGTTCAAATAAATGTACCTACATTCATGTTGCTTGTAGATTAACAACAACATTTATGGTGAGATTTGTATGTCTATCATTTTATTGCATGCAAAGTGTATTGTGAGAAATTGCCCTCAATCTTATTATCTACATTCTACATATTCAAGTTGTATTGATTTACTTTCACTCTGTAAACATGAAATCGTTATATATTATATCGCATAATCATTGTGTTCGTGTATCGTGATCGAATCTGAAACATTTGCTCTAAAATAGAAAGGAGATCAACAACGCATTAGCTTTATATTGTTCTTTTGTAATATAATTGAAATTATTTTTAATACCTTCATGCATACGAGAACTATAAAATAAGTATAGCGAATCCTTATACGAACCTTGTTAAATAAAACATTTTCATATTTACTTTTACTAAAAATCTGTTAAAAGTGTTGCTAAAATAAAATAGTTATATGATCAAAACGTACGTATACTGAAAAAAAATAAATGCTCAAATGTCAATAATATAAGCACAAACCTTAAAAAAAAATCACTAATGTTATACTTATTTATGTTTTCAAAACAAAACATAAATAAGTATAACATTATACACTGTTACATGATAATAAGATCCAGTGACTCATGAATGGTGATCTTTTTGCTCGTTACCTTTTACCGTGGTTGCCTGGAAGAGATCACTACTAAGTGATAAGGTTGCCAAGTTAGTTGTGCTCTGTTTTATTTGTCATTCTAAGGTTTCCTATTTGTACAACTAATAAAGTGTTAAATAAATAAATGGTATATGTTACATACTGATATTGGATGCTTCATTACCATACAATATAGAGTAACTGATTCTTACGGGCAGATCTTGTCACTTACGCAGTTGGAAGTTTTATAAAAAACTGTGAAAACTTCCCACTTAAAGATAAAGTTAGTATTAAATTGTAAATTGAGCTTTACGTGAATGTAGCAAGAACATTTAATTTGAAATTATAAATTACTGATGTACAATTGTATACATAATAAACTTTTTATTTAGATATGTTTCTCATCCTATTTTGCACTGGTAAAAAGTAAATAAATTGTAGGTAGGTACTGTAGGTATATAAACAGGCATTCTTATGATACCAGACTTACTTTAAAAATGTACGGTATAATTTATACTTTACTTATCGGTATAATTATAATAATCTTTTACAGACTTTTCTCGTTTATTATATTAGTAATTTAATGGTTAGCATAGTCATCATTAATATTCATTGTAAAATCTTAAATATTTTGCACAGTTTTATTTGATTCTTCACGATAACAATTTCGTTGTGTTAAATAAAAATAATCGAAAGTTACAAATTAATATGCTAATTACAGACAATAGTTTTCAGCTAGCTTCAAAGCCGAACTAAAGTTTGATAATATTCTAATAAATAACTATTATCTAATCTGTGTACGTTACAAAATTCACATAGAGCCAACACGATTACATAAAATATATTATTTAATACCGCCAACCCTACATTTTAATCTTACAGTCATCCTATTTGTCATACACTATCTGATAAAAATTAATCAACACTAACTAAAGGTCTATATCTGCTTACTAGACCTTATGACAAGATTAATTTTACGCCAGTCGCTTAATAAGCTAGTATATCAACAGAGCGGCATCATTAATTGAAAGCTTTACCTGTTTTCATTTTATTTTATAAGCTATTTTTAAATTTTCAATTATTTTCTTGTTTTCTGTTTTGTCATATACTTTATGATTGGAAATGAATAGGTATTCATATCAACCGAACTGAAATAATCCCTATATTTCTTGCTTAAAAGTAAAAATATAACTAGTTCATGAATTTTGTGCATTCATATCTTCGCTTCGTTTTAAATCATAATCTTATAATGGTTACCGAAAATAATCTTTATAAAAAACTTGAGAACTTGTTATTATTTTTTTATATTTTCAAATGTTCCTGATAAAAATTAACATGGATGCCAGTCACAGAGAGCAAACACATTATCTTTGGTATTATACAAATGTCTAGAATTCTAACAGTGGTTGCAGGAAATTCATCTGCGGCATCTCTTGAAAATGTGAAGCTACGTGCTTCAATGGTAGATTGAGTTAGGCAATATGTTAAATGCCAGTCACAAGTAATTGTAGATACCTAGCTAATATTAATAATTTCCTTTATAAAATTTGATATCCCTATTCATATGTTTATTAATGAATTTTGAAATCAAGAACTTACAACCATAATAATATGTATCTATTAATTATTTTTGTTTTTCAATACCGCTACATGGTCATAATTATTTTCATAAATTAACAAATAAGTTTTAAAACTTTATAATCATATAACGAAACTATGAATATTGAATATTTATGAAAGAGCTAAAACCCGATACCGTGTTGACATATTCACCGATCTGGACTTGAAGCAGATTTTATTATGAAATTCACGGATCACTTTCTAGGTGTATTCCAGTTTCTGTGGTAAGTTTTTAATCACGCTTATTTCTCAATGGAAATCTAGATGTTGCGCTTAAAAATTATATATCCTATATACCTATTTGCTAGACAGCTAGAGAGTTGATAATGTTTAAGTACGAATTGGGTCATGTTCTCACTGGGTGGTTTTTGCAGGGCCGGATTTAGGGGAGGGCAACCGGGGCGAAAGCCCCGGGGCCTCCACAAGCAGGGGGCCCCCACAATAGAGACTTCGGAAAAAAAATCTTTCAAATTCCAACTAGTAAAACTAGTAAACATCTTTTCCTTTGATATTTTTTTTTCACTTTTACCTTTACCTACATACTAAGAGAATCTACTTGGTTTCACAATAAATTATTTATTGAAAAACTCGACTGAGAAAAATTGTTCATTTTATTTGGAAAATAATTTGGGGCGAGGGGGCCTCCACTCCTTTGTTGCCCCGAGGCCTCTGGACCTCTAAATCCGGCCCTGGGTTTTTGGTTAGTTAAATATATTTAATTCGTTTTCCTTCGCTTGATGCCTCTAATGAAGCTAATTCTAGGCAGATAGAAAATAAAGAAAGAAAAATTATCTCAACGTACGCTTATTTCTTCTTATATAGGTACTTAATTTTTTCCTTTGGTGATACCTACTCTGGAGACGCCACATTATGTAATTTTGTGATATAACACAGGTCAGCAATTTTCTTTTCTTTTTAAGTAAATCAAGATTGAAAATCTTATCAATCCTATCTACATCCAATTAATATTTTTAAAACTTCGATAACTTGTAATTGTTATCTGTGTAAAGAAACTTTAAAATAGACCGTCTAGGAATGTCGTTCATTAAGCCGGTACGTAATTAATTCGCCACTTTCTAGCATTAACTCTGCATCAACAGTCCACATAGAATTTAAACTTTAAGTGGTTTCGTTTGTATAAATAACGATCAAAATAAAACAGTGAAGACAATAAACTATCCCGTCATCGTGAGAGTACACGCGCGAATGCGCACTTTCCACGGCCGACTTGCGCACACGCATCCGTTTGATTACAGTCGAAGTTCGTGCATGATGTTCACTAAATTAATCTGCTTAGAATTTTTATAGAATCTGATTATTAAGAAAAGACAAAGGTCGCTAATACCCCTCTTTTAACGCCTAAGTACTATTTAATCATTCTGATAATCAAATTAACTCTTTGAAATGCCTGAGTCGACATTATTTCATTGTTATTCATGTTATATGTAGACTTTATAAAATAAAAATGATCGTTCGCGTCGCTTTTAAATCATCATTCGAGAATAATATTAAAATTATAATGGCCCCCAGTCATGCAAAAGGTAAGGATTACAGGTGCAGTTATGTTACCTATGCGCGTGCTATCTATTTAGCGTGTCAGTCTTTACTCTTTACCATATGCAAATAACTGGAACAATTATTATCATGAAACAAGATAACTGGCACGTTACTTTTAATTACATTTCTTCGTTATATTTCATTATTGCATGCACTTTCCTTAGACTCGGCTGAAAAGTAAGTTGATGTTAAATCATTTTGAATAGTGTTCACTGTTAATTTTTATACATGCACAAAAATGGGGACATTTCACTGGAATTTGACTCTTTCAGATTTTTTACATTGACAGCTCTAAATATTAAAACAAACCCATGTAGAGAACACAGAAGTATGCCAACTCTATTGAGATAATTTATGTTTCTTCCTATTAACTCCTATTTCTCCCATTGAAGTGAACTACAGCTATAAACGTGATCGCAGTCTACCGTACACTAGCAATTCGATAGGTGGACCACGAAGTACGATTGCGATTGACATGAACTATAATTCAATAGAAGGCTCAAGTGATAGTTGCCACCTCACTTCAATAGATAATCTAACAATCTCCGATTCCTTGCAGACGTCCAATTTGAATTCAATGCAGCAATCAGATAAATGCCTTCGATGATGCCAAGCATTCTAGCAATTACGACGTTCGCTTTTACTCACATAAATAGGAATATAGGTACTATTTACACACACATTCAATAAAAAATCAATTAAATGCATGCTATTTTAGAATCATTTCCTTTGTTCAATCTGTAAGTGGCTGGGAGAACAACGGATGTCGATGGCAATTATATTTTTCTATATGGATATGTATACATTTATATATTGCACTTTTTCTTTTTGAATTTCTATAAACTAATCTCGTATTAAGAAATCCATATACATAAAGACAACATAATGAAAAGAACCTTTTTTAATAGACTAACATTTACATTAACAAAATTTAACGTGAAAATCTATTTCTGAGGTAACATAATCCCAAACTACTTACATTGTAATAATTTAAGCCTGATACAATTAAGTATGTAGGTATAACGAAGGTATATCATTTGAAATACGTCTATGTCTGACACAAGTACTAGAAATACAATCTCACAGATAGGTTTGTATCAATTTCATCGTAATTCAATAAAGCAGTACGGGAGCTTATCTTTGATTTAAATTACTTAACCGTCTATTGATCGATGTTTTAAGATGGGAAACTGGAACACGAACCGTAGTTGTTACGCGGAGGAATGTAAGGGTTCATACGCACTATGCGGGTAGCCGCATTGCGGGTAGCCGTCCGGCTGACCGCAAGCACAATTATTATGTACGTAATATTCATTTCTATGCGCACTGCGATGCGGCTACCCGCAGACCGCTCCGGTTGCTCGGAGAGCTGCGGCCCGAGTGACGGCCAGCCGGACGGTTGCTATACGCACTGTGCGGTTCAGTCTGCGGCTGCCCGCCATTGAGTGAGTGTGTGCACGTGGTTGCAAAATGCTTGCTCTCATCTCGTGTTTGCAAATAAGGATGCACCCAGTACTTCTTTCTTTGCTTTTCTTCTTTACGTAACGTGTGTAAATGTAGTAAATAGCTGCAACTTCTTCCATTTCCATCTTTGAAATGGATCGACATGACCGCAAATCGCAACGGTTCTTCAACCGCACTATGCGAGTAGCCGCTTTGCGGGTAGCCGTCCGGCTGGCCACATTCGCAACCGCATCCTGCGGTCAGCCGGACGGCTACCCGCAATGCGGCTACCCGCATAGTGCGTATGAACCCTAACACATAAGTGCGTTACGGTACACATTTTTAGGGTTCCGTACCGAAACGGTAAAACGGGACCCTATTACTGAGACTTCGTTGTCTGTCTGTCTGTCTCCAGGCTGTATCTCATAAACCGTGATAGCTAGAAAGCTGAATAAATGATTTATTTCCGTTGCCGCTATAACAACAAATACTAAAAATTAAAAAAAAAATGTATATTAAGGGGGGTCCCCATAGTACGGAACCATTCGTGCGCGAGTCCGACTCGCACTTGGCCGGTTATTTTGTTAACTTCGCTGTAAATTTCGGTTAAAAGTAAAGTAGGCCTGTGAACCAAAATAAGGTACGCAATTAAAGATAAAAGTGAAAACGTGTGGCTAGCTGACTGGGTGGATTTTTTATTTAATTTATTCGAGTGGATTTTACATTATTAAAAAAGATTATTCAAGACTTTTAAAAATGATTGTGTATTTTTGCTAAGCTTGAAGTGAACGCGTTTGAAAAACTGTACCTTATATTAATATTTATGCGTCGTACCGGTGCTAACGAAAAAAATTTAGTTATCTTAATAACTTTTAACTACTAAGATAAGTAAAATATTGTCGTTTAAATTTTTTTTGTTTTTTTTTTATTTTATGTACCTATTCCGAGACATTTGTGAAACGAGGAAACATTAATGTTACTCCTCTGTCGTAATCGTAAACTGTTTTAAATTAATTAAATACAAGAGCAAATTCAACATTAAGTTGACTTAATGCATATCTCATAAAATCTTCATACTTTATTATCTAATTTATTTAATACTAGCTTTCCGCCCGCGGCTTCGCCCGCGTTTTCAAAGAAAAACCTGCATAGTTCCCATTCCCGTGGGATTTCAGGGATAACACCTATCCTATGTATTAATCCAAACCCTCTGTATGTGTGCTAAATTTCATTGTAATATCGGTTCAATAGTATTTGCGAGAAAGAGTAACAAACATACACATACACACCCATCCTCACAAACTTTCGCATTTATAATATTATAGTAGGATAGGATTTGCAAGATGAATATAAATCTAGATTTAAACATGGCTAAGTCTCACGTAAACATAAATATGCCTACGCTCTGATTACCGCCTACACAACTATCTAGAGACTTGACGGACGGACTGTTGTTACTAACATATCGTGTGAAGCAGGACATCAGAAATAATATGGAAAGTTCCATTTTCGGTATCAAATCGTATTCATGTTCCCCATAATGTAATGTTTCTACGTGAAATTTAGGAGACGATAAATATAAACAAATATTATAAAGCTGAAGAGTTTGTTTGTTTGAACGCGCTAATCTCAGGAGATACTGGTCCGATTTGAAAAATTCTATCTGTGTTAGATAGCCCATTTATCGAGGAAGGATATATGCTATATATCATCACGCTAAAACTAACAGGAGTGGAGCACTGCGGGTAAAACCGCAGGGCACAGCTAGTATTCTAATATAGTTAAAATTAAAATAGTAAAGACTAAAGACGTTTCATCATTCATGTAACGTCCATGGATATCACGACCATTGGTATACATTTGGTAAATATAATATTATGAAAATTCAACAAATAATTCAAACTATTAAAAAAAATGGTTGCCTGTAAAGTCGGTTTTACGGGCGAAGATTTTACGTGACAACGTCTTTTTCTCGATCATAGTTGAGTGGGAGAGAGACGCAAGGCATTCGGCGGGCCTCTCTCTCGTTCGGTGACTCATCGTAACGTTACCGAGCGTTACACTTTTTCATAACTTCATAAGTGACTCCCAGCCGCAACCTAATTTAAGACGTTGTCACGTCAAAAAAATAATGCAATACTGCAGAGTCGTTCTACTTTTTATATTGTAGAGAAATTTTACATTTTCACTAAAATACAGGTGTAAGTAAGTACATATTAAAAAAAAACATACCAACTGAAGGATATATATAATTTATTATAGTTTTACCTTTCTATTATATCTATTAGCAAGTGGATGCAAAAAGATTAGATGCAAATGCATAAATAATAGTTGAATAAAAAATATTCTCTTGAAACGCCTGCCACGATAATAAAACTCTACATTTGCAGATGCGGTAAACGGAACCGTTGATTGCGGTTGACAGAAGAAATACCAAAGAATATACGAGAATAGTGCTTATCATTACTGCAAAGAGGCGCAATTTCTGAATCGCGATCATATCATGATCCTCGGTTTCCGTAAAATACTATTGTATTTTACTGTTATCAGATATGTGGCACAGTTATTAGCTCCCCGTCCAGGAGAATCCGCCGGAAATGCTAAATGCTTGAAAATGCAACAATAGTGGCGAAAAACCGGTATAGTTCTATTTCTATTTCATTTATTAGGTATTGAAATTTGATTTTACGGATGATAGGAACGGTTAAGCTGTGCAGTCCGTTATTCTGTTGGTAGAGACACAGGCACAGCGACTCTACTATCAGTCTAAGTGCGATACCCTAAATACTGGTATAATATTATTGATACACTTAATGTACATAGATAATATAATATACAAGGTCCACAATTTCAAAAAACGCTTAAGAATTGCATAGCAATATCTAACTACTTTCTGCTAATTATGGTAATTATATTCAGTATGCAGGAGTTGCTTATCTACCTACCTATTTTAACATATTATTATTCAATATTGAAACTTTTACTATTTTTCTTTTTCTTTAGAAGCTAGGCAGTTCTATTTAAGAATCATTAAGCAGATAGATGTTTAGATAAATGAATGTCTAAGAACTTAGGAAGGGTACGATATAGCTACATTGCAATGTTAAATTATTAGAATGTTGTGAATAATTTTGTTCGGACGTACCTACTATTTGTATTATCTCATGCTTAGTATACGAGTATCATTTAATCAGGAATTAGGATTTATGGCAATGTAACTTGAGCATGAGGTACAACATGGGGAATACATGATTGTAAATATCAATTGTCTATCTACTTAGTAATTCCGTTAGCATTAGATAAAACTAACAGGCAACAGGAAGCAAAAAGCTATTTTTACTCTTTAAATAAAAAATCAAGTAAGTACCATATTTTCTTACTTATTTTAATAATAATCACGTTCGTATTTCACAAAACACTTGACTTATAAATCTCTATCTCCATGACAACCAGTAAATCACTAATTCAGTTCGATAAAAGATACAAAACGATGCCGAATTGTATTTCCGATACAATGCAGACCGTTATCATTGTACATTTTTGTGTAAAATCAATTCTTAGCCCCAATTGCTAAGATCTGATGGCACAAAAGCTTGTGCTACTTTCTACAAATGCCTTTTCGATGGTTTTATTATTCCAATGATGCGTGTCATTGTTTTAACAACCATGAATACGAACACCATGTGAATACTAGTGGTTGATAGATCGCCTGCACTTGCTTTCGTTGGAAAAGAGTTTTAAAATTTTATGTTGGTGTATTGTTCTACTGAAATATGCAAGTGGCATACATTTTTTTAACATAGGTAACATACATAACAATTAATTTCAAATGAGATATATGAACACCATATTGTAATGCATTATGGAACGATGAAAAGAAAAAATAAATAGTCATTCGTTGTTTCACAAGTTCAAGGTTCTTTAGTCATAATAATAACAACATATTAAAAGAAGACAGATTGCACAACAGTTTCATAGATTTTATAAAGCTTTCCAGAGTGTTTCCAGACAAAATTATTGCAAAAAAAAATAGAATATAATTTATTCTATCCTCGTGCACATTTTAATCTCATCATTGTGACAAGAATTAGAAATAACAGTCTTCTTACACAGGGATGATAAAAGTTCCTATTTGGCAAGTTATCTCACGCGCGTTTCCCATTAACGCGGATCAAAACTCTTAGAAAGTTTATATCTGTGTTTATTTTATGTTTATATTCTACATCTTTCTTTACATTTAAATAAGTTTTTAAGATATTCTTTTATAACAATAGGTGACTGTTGATTACTGATTAGCCATATAAAAGCGAGTAGGTATTGTATGGATCAATACACTCAAGGTATTAGTTAGTTTCGTTTTTGTATCAGTTTACAATTGAGAAACGAGAAAATATCTAAGTATATAATTTAATTTTGTTGTTATAACTGTACCCAAAAAATATAATCTTACACCAATCAAATTATTAAAAAGCTGAATCACATATTTTACTTGCAATGCCTCTATAATTTAACGAAGCTAAGTATATAATAAAAAGCAGAATGACTAACTCTCTCAGCGCTATAGAAAGCACAGTCAGGCCACTTTCGCAAGAAACAAGAAAATATTTACGGAATTCATTTACTATGTATCTTTTAAATCAACGCGTTAACGGACTAATGAATTTATAAAATGCGCGATCAGATATCGATTTTTTCATTTAACGATTTTATAAATTGTTAATTTATTAGTGCAAAGTATACTTTATTACATTTTTATTCATTGTAATGGTTTTCTTATAAATTGAATAAGTACCTATCCAATACTCAAAAAACAATTTTACTATTTTCTTTCATCATAATAATACATGTAGGTAGAAATCAGTCAGCAAATTGAAATATCTTTACTCTAATTTCATGAATTCCCATGGATATTATAAATATGAACGTATATTTACCGAACGGTACATCAATAATACAAAAAGACCAAACCGTGTCTACTGACCCGTGATCGGTAATAATCTAACTGTTCCTTAGGTACCAATTTTCGGACCCAATATACAAAATCGCCAGTGGCGGCGCTAGACCACACTTGGACGTAGGCGACGTTAGGTACGCGAGGCCTTTTTTATTTCACAGTCAAAAAGAAAACGTTAGATTTAACATGAATAGACCAGTGCCGATAATTTTTGAAACAAAAAAAATCACAGTAGGATGAAACCCATTAGAAAAGGAGGGGAATGTGATAAAAATTAAAGGAAAAATAAATTACAGACAATCCGAGTTCGGGAAGTGGGAGGGGGGGAGCTTCTAAGGCTAAAAAATGGTTTCTCTTGATTTCCGACAAAACTACAAGTCCTATGGAAAAAAGTTCGATGGCAAAGTTGTAGGTAATAAAAAGTTCTACAACTTTTGTATTTGCAATTTTTTCGCATAATCTCAATCTCAATTAAGGTGAAAAATTCAAAAAACCAAGTTTTTGATTTTTTATTTATATCTTTTTCAAAAAAATTTTTTTCTACGAAATTTGGTGAAAATTTACCTTATTATGTCCCAAATACACTGTAATTTATTTGATTGAAAATATTTATTTTTTCGCCTTATTTCAACTTAATACCAAAAAAAACAACCTAATTTTCAATCGAAAATTCTGACGTGGGGTGATGATAATGACTTTACAACACAATAAAAAGAAACTTCTATAGTTCTATTCACAGAAGGAATGTACGTATAGTACAGTACTTATTAGTCCGGGAAGGAATGATTGTTTAATGTATACTCTTTGGTTTAATGTTTACGTTACGCTCACAGAAAAATGAAATACAAATAAAATATACGACACGGGGATTCCCCGTCCCGAGACTCGCGCGCGAAATTGTTTAACTTTCATAGTGTTGCCAGATGACTCTGGAATCTGGATAATACCCCTAAAATACTACTCACACACTTCACTCACGCAAGTGTATAAAAATAAATAAGAAAAAATAAATAAATTTTAAATAATTTGTAAAACTTTTGCGAGGCCCCCTCAGGTGCGAGGCCGTCGGCGGTCGCCGACGTCGCCGACGCCTAGCGCCGCCACTGAAAATCGCTTAACAAAAGCGACCATTGTGCTACCTCACACGTCCACAATATAAAGAGTTTATAACAACTATTCAAATGAGATCAGAACATTGGATTGGAACTTTCTAGGTTGATTTTCTAAGGCGACACAGATTTCCACCCAAGAGCTATTTCTTTATCAAGAAAATAATAACTCGCCGTTCGAGATTGTTATGGTCGCTGCAAAAGAAATCTAGACTGAATCTTCCAAAAATATTAAAAATAACTAGGTTGATGACATGTATTTAAATTACTGTAGATTTAATTGTAAAGTTGTTAAAAGAGAAAATTCGAGCAAATACCGCAATTTTTTGGGTAACTTATTCAGACAGTTAAAAAAACTATTTGTTTATAAACAGAAGACGAAGGTAAGTGAACCCTTTTATACAAGGGATCACAGTTATAAGTTCACACACACGTCCGAGTGTAATTATTGAATAATCTCAGGAGGGTAGCGAATGATGCGTAGCTGTTGCTAACTGTCTTGCGGCCGTCCGCAATCATCGCCTCATTAGTTCATTACATCATATTTACGACTTGACGATTATATTAAAACTTATTATATTAAATTAAAATACTAGAATAATAATACTACTACTAATATTCAGGTTAAACGCAGGGCTGAGACAAATCTTCACTTATCCAAAACAATCTCTGAAGGCATAAAAGTACATACAAAAGCTAAGTTAAACACAGATAAATTGAAAAGCTTAACCTTGTTAGTCATAAAACAAATGTAGAAGATAATTATATTCTTTTATGAGGTACTCGCGCTTTAACTTTTTTTAGTGTGTACTTTTAAAGAGAAACACGTTAACCACAGAAGGTACAGCTTGTTAATTACTATTTGATATATATATATATATATATA
>CAJQZM010033411.1:0-14570 GCA_907164665.1 Colias nastes
CACCTATTTAACAACGAAAAAAACGTCTTGCAATAAAAAATTTATGTTTGATGGATCTATCTAAAGGCAAAAGATTAAAAATTACGCGTTAAAAAATGACTTTAAATTAAGGATATTTTCCTGTGCAGATAAGATGCGCACTAATAAACGCAACCACTGCGACCAGCCAGACAGCCCGGACTCTAACCGAAATAGCAAGAGGAACAGCATATCAAAGAACCAACTATACTAAAATGCTCACTTGTCAACGTTGCTACCTCCTATACCATTTCTGGTGTTCAAAATTATAAAAGCGTCGTCATATAATCTCTTCATTTGATTAAGAAATACAGTTATTTAAAATAAATAAATATTTATATTCGATTTCTACATGCTTAATGTACTCGTACACGCGATCTTATGCATAAAATAATTAAACTAAACATTAAATTAATTTCAATTATATTTTAGATACACGCAATAAATAAACAATTTACTACTACAAATTGTATAATGTATATCATGCACAATAACATTTATATGTATACTTACCTAGGAAATAATTAATATTTGCAAGATAAATTATAAAAATAATCTAATATTGAACTTTCTATGTGTTTGTATTATTATTTTATATAAATTTCCTAGAATATTTTAAACAGGCAACTTCTAGTACTTATTGTATATACTTATATTATACTTTCTTCTTACTTCTAGTAAGTACTTATATATATTATCTGTGATAATACTATCAAGAAGCCGAAAAAATAAAACCAGCAGCAGCAAATTATATCCAATTTCTTGTAATGATAATGCTCTTAGTATGAGTATTTATGCGTGACCGAGTAAAACCACAACAAGACATGTCGACCACTCAGAACACAGCAAACGATAATGACCTTTAAATTTAACTGATGACCTGTTATTTTGGTAGTGGAGAAAATAATTACGAACTAGAAATAGGAACTTTGTAAGTAAGTATGGGTCCTTGACCTCTTGGTATAACTGACTTGTTATTTGGATATTTTAGGATAGGTAATGGAAAATATTGTAAGTACCTAACACCATAATACACGAGCAAAATAAAGATATTTTGACTAAATTTTATTTGGATTAAATGCTTCAGAACTAGCTGTAAGTTTGAAGTATGGATAAGTTAATTATAGAAACTACTATTAATTATTCTGTGGTATGGGCTGTACTGATTCGAGATTACTTATTTAGAAGACCTTTCCTTTCTTGAGTAACAACGTTATGGTCGATATAAAGTATTAAAACCAATCAATACGCTTCAATAATTTATTATTGATTCATTGTGAAGACATGAACAATTCATTCATAACATTAACACAGTAAAATCTAGTTTCGATGTGGTTTTTAATATTCTAAAATGCGGTTACTTCCAGACATAACAACTGTACTGTAACTTACGTCATAACATTTACTTATGTTTAGCCTTTGGCTGTGCTTTGGCGAAAGACGTGGGTTCGAATCTCGCCTTGTGATCGAATTTTATCTTTTCTTTGAAAATTATATTTACAAAGCACATGAATGCTATAAAACGAAATATCAAATTTTCTCATGTTGCTTAAATATCGATGAGTCATAAAAAAGGGGAATGTATATTATGTGCAGGTGATAAATTAAATAGATTCAGTACAAGGTATTTTAAAAATAATATGTTTGTAAACAAATACTTGTCTGAGCATTAATTGTTGCTTTTCTTATGAAATAGGACATAATTTCAAATCATCACACCCTTTTATTTTAAATGCACAATTACCTAATAATTCAAAAACCTTTCGTTCGTTTTAAATATTTTTCTTCGTTCAGAAAGCGGCTTTAAAACTTATTTTATTACTTAAATTTCTTTAAAAGTTACAACACATAAGGAAGGTTAACATAACATTTATGTCCGTATAAATGATGGAACAAAGAGATAAATATAAGGTTAAAAGCCCTCTAAAAGGAATTAACTGACTATGCTGACACGGTCCAAATACTTATGACCCTTCGAATATTTAGAGGTTATTGAACCGAATTATTCGAAGTTAAATATGGTTCGATAGTTCCTCGAAATATTATTAAAATATGAGGTCAAAAGTCTTTGATCTTTTTCATATTTATTATTTGAAAAGTATGTCAAATACAAGAAATGATTACTTCTGTAACTCAGTATATTATTTAGTAATATTCTTGTGCAGTTAAAATGTTATTGTATATTTCTTGTTTGTTGTTGAACTGATTTTGATTTACTGAACTTATTTGAGAGGGGCTGTATTTGGCGCCTTGGCCATTCTTTACATTTAAATAAAAAAACTACCCAATCAATTCAATATTTTTTTTATGAAAATTTACAGTTTAGTACGAATATTGAACAACTTTATGGTCTCGATAGTCTAAAAAAAGGTTTTCATTCAATAAAAACATTATTACAATGTGTGTAGGCTTATCAGAATCCGGTGATATCAGACAGAATTATTGTGTATTAATAATTAAACTACTGTTAGATAAACAATGTTTTTACGTAAATATTGACGAGCTACGTCTCTTTAATATGGAACTTAATATAGATACGAGAATGCTTATAGAGGATAGAGATATGATAAATATAACAAAACAGTATTTCTGTTGATATTGCTGAATATAGAACGTTCATACAAGTTTCCACGCTGTCTCTATGGACATCTGGAGGACTACCGACTTTGGAACGTATGATGGAAGCTTTGAACATTTAATTTTAATCAAGGATGCGATCAACTTATTACTTACTAGACCGCAAGCATACAGAATATCAGTCTTTACGAATTAATTCAAATTTTTAGTAAGAAAACCACCTTTTCCTACCTCTATTCAACTTGTTTTGGAGCATGTATGTGATCAACTTATTGTGTCATACTAGACCACAACAGTTCAATCTTTAAAAATATCAAAATAACCTTTTATTATCTGCTAAAAAACTAAAAATGTCCATCTCTCATAAAACACCCCATATAAAACTTGACACTGGTTGAAAGATCAGCTTAATTAGAGCGTTCGACTTGCTAATATATATCTTCCATGTAGGTACTGCTTGGGGTCTCTTGGCTCTTTGTCGTCAAGCTACTTTGTTTCCTATCCCTATTGCAAGCCATAAATGTTCACCAAAACTAACCTGTCATGCTGTATCAACGCTATCGAGCTGGCCACGAGGTCCTCAAACTGTTTCTCGCTAGCCGAACTGCCCTGCCTCTTGTGATGGTGTGGGGTGTTGGTCGCTGACGTCACTGGAGAGGGCTGCACGTCCACCGCCTTGGTTAGAGCGCTCGACTTGCTGAATATCTTCCATGTACTGCTTGGGGTCTCTTGGCTTTTTGTTGACGAGTTACTCTTCCAGGGGAACACGCCTCTGTAACAAGGTTGGTGGTTTAGAATATATGCTGGTAAGTGGTAATATATAAAATATAGTATTTCTGTAAGTACACGCATTTACGAAATTAATTATCAAGTATATTTTGGAGATTTTATTTTTGTTTTTGTAGATGTGTAGGTTTAAAAGAACTACCTATTTGTTACTTCTTAATGTTAAAACAGTTTGGGAACTTGGAAACTACGAGAGTGAAAGTTCAAGCTAGTTAAATTCTTAACACATCGTTTATTATTAATAATAAAATAACGAAAAAGTTTAATTGACCTTGGACTAAACAAACTTAAAGTGTCATAATTATTAAGTGAATTATTAAATAATAAGTGAAAGTTAACATTTCATAGACATATCATGCAATATGTTTCTGACGACATAATACGAACATAATTATTATAATTTTGGCCCATTAAACCATTTACAAATCGAATCATATAACATACACACTATGATTGTTTGTATGTTTATTTAAGTGTGGTCGATGCATCAAAGCTAAATAAAAAACGAAACACATTCTTATAATACCATACAATCAAGAGGACGTAGGGTCATTGCGCCTGTTCGCGTCCACATGCCTATTCGCGTCCATTTTGCGGATATCTTTTAGAAAATTCACGAAAATAAGTATACTTTAAGTAAAATGGTAATAAGAAAAATTTCCGATAATACCTCAATGTATAAGAGACATGCACACATATTCAAAATATGCCTGCGCACCGCCTATCCTGTTTAAAAAAAATATATAATTTTGGCTATTAAACGAGAGAGCTAAAAGGCGCGGGATTTTGAGAAAAAAATAGTGCGCAGCGTCGCGTTTGACGGTAAGTATCTTATTGTTAAATGTGAATTTTTTAATATGTAACTGTTTCTTTACTTTGCTAACAAAACATGGAATGGTATGGATTATAAATCAGCTTATTTCTTTTACAATTAATAGCTAAAATAAGGTGGACGCGAATTACTACACCGAATTTGTACAACTTCCATTTTGCGTCCACGGTGGGCGCAAACTACACCTATAGTGCATAACAATAGAACATATTGCGTCCACATTGTTTTTCATTACGTAGCAATGAATTGTTTGTTAAAATATGTAATTTAAAATAGATTGTAAATTTTTGACTAAGACTACAAGTTGATAATTTAAATTTTCATTCAAATTAGCAAATTTGTATGCTATTTTTTCATTTTAAAATGGGTATTCTAAGAATGAGACTAGTATCTTTGAGAATGAGAGTCAATAAGTCTGTGGTTAAGAAAATAATATAAACAAAAAAGAAATTTAATTCATTACAAACTAAAAAATAGGGTAGGTAGGTAATCTTAATAGAACTGATTATTATTTGTTATTTACATAACGTAACTCTGTTTTTTTGTTAATTTTTAGTTCTATTAATGATGAGAAGATAAATAGTTATAAATAAGTTTTTCCAGTTTTCTTACAGTGAATTATATTAATAATAATGTTGATTTTAGGGTTCCGAACCTCAAAAGGAAAAACCGGAATCCTTGTAGGATCACTTTGATATTCGTCCGTCTGTATGTCCGTCTGCCGGTCTGTCTTTCTGTCAAGACCCTTTTCTCAGTAATGCGTGGAGGTATAAAGCTGAAATTTATATTGAATACTCAAGTCTACGGTCCCTTGAAGCAGTGAAAAAATCAAACTTATAAGCCAAAGCAATCAAAAGATACAGCCGTTTATGCTGCAAATTTTTGCAAATTTCGACATTCGCAAGGGAATCAAAACCTACAGGGTACTTTACGTGAACACAGACACTTGAAGTTTGGTACGAAGCAACGTCTTATAGCACAAATAAGGGAAACATTGAAAAAATAATCATTTACAGTTAAAACATATGAAAAAAAACAGGTTAATACGGAACCCTCGGTGTGCGAGTCCCACTCGCATTTGGCCGGTTTTTATTAAATAACTATATTCGTAAATAAATAATTTATTAAAATCTAATTTTTATTTGCATTTATCTGATAAAATATCACCCAATACACTCTTAATTCCTTTTCTAAGCTGGTGGACGCGAACTGGTCCACGGGTGGACGCAAACTGGAATTTTTGGACGCGAACTGGGTAAAACGCCTAATTCTGCTATTTGTCTAGATAAATAAAAACCACATGATATTTCCAATACAATTGAAAGTAGATCTTAAAATAGACTATGTAATGAACACGTTACATAAATTTTGCGTTGAAATTTGTTCTGGAACATTTTTATTTTCTCCTTCAAACTTTCCAACTGCACTAAGTGGACGCGAACTGGCGCAATGACCCTATTTGTTTACGTAGAAACGCTACACATCCGGTACTCAGACAAACAGACAGTCAATTAAAACGCTCATATAATCATCTTGATATAGTGCAGCTGTAGATGAACCGGTTCTTTATACTGTAGATCATATAAATAATGTACTTATAGTGGAGCGGAGGCGCGCACTGACGGATTCCACGCAATCATGCGAAAAAGAGCGGCATCCATGATGCGCCGTGTCCGGCAATCGTCCAGCAGCATCCTAGCTGTCTTCGTGGACAGATGGGACAGCAATGTCTTGAGACATTGGACTAAAATCCATGTCTCAAGCAGGTTGTGAATGGGAATAAGATTGTTTTTAATATTAGATAGAATTACAATACTAACATAGTTTTTAAGGCCATTTTACTAACAACTATATGGATATTAAATTTATCTGAAATAAATGAAATAAATAAATAAATAAATAAATAAAATAAATAGTGAGACTACTAATCGTTACTACGAGTGTTCGATCATACACATCATCATTAATCAATGAAACCAATCGGTTTTAATGTCGTGAGACTGCTTCAAAGACTCATGGAAATATGACTCTTCGATTTTAGAGTATAATAAAGGTGTTAGTCGTACCTAAATTATGCTTTAGATCCCCTTCATCAAGAGAAATAAAAGTTAACGATAACAGAAGGAAATCATTTCATTGATAAATAAATACTTCATATTTCAGACTTCATAATAATCATCAATAATGACTCCATAGTTTGAGCCCATGCTTTCTGACTGTATTATTTCCATACTCAACAAAACCTACTCTATGTCGACTACGGAATTTTACCTTCTCCAATCGCTCGTATTATACACCTTTATTTGTGTAGTTACTGACTAGAATCTATCACTTAATCCTTATTACATAAACAACAAAACAGTCACGAGGTCACTATAATTCCTACCTCCTATAGGAGGG
This sequence comes from Colias nastes, assembly GCA_907164665.1. NCBI lineage: Eukaryota > Metazoa > Arthropoda > Insecta > Lepidoptera > Pieridae > Colias > Colias nastes. Next base: position 6,614 of record CAJQZM010033411.1, read on the forward strand.
ATGGTATACCATCTTTTACCAAATTCTTTATTCGGTATTACTATACCATCTTGCCCAAATTCCCATACACATATTATACTCTATAGCAATTACCTAAAAAATGTATTCAATTAAGTTTCAAACCATGTGAATTACTTATAGCACAGAATTCTTATAGGTTCGGTACCAAGCGCGGGCCGGCACGGCGCGGCGCGGGCGCATGACTTTTTGTTACATTAGCTTCTGAATTATGCAAGGTTTATGTGAACCAAGTTTATGCGCTATTCGCTATTGTTTCGTTTCGCTATTGTAGTTCATGATTTAAGATTGTAATGGCATGGCCGCGTATACCAGTTTCGTAAATAAATATATTACGTATATTATGTTTTTCCTGTATCATCGTGTTTTTATATTCATTGGACATTTGACTGGTTTTTACGTTGATACAAGGAAATTCGATGTTTGTAAACATTGGAAGGCGAAAAGGTGTTTGTAAATTGCATTTTGATTTGATGGAAACTTTAAATAATGAGGTCTATTTTCTAAAGAAGTTCTTTAATTAAAGTTTTACATGTTACTTATTCATTAACTCATAGAATTAATAGAATAAAAATATGAACAAATAAAGTGTCTTGGCCAAATTAATGCTCATGTTGCCAGCAAATTATTAAATTCTTACAATATTAAGTTTCTCTTCCTAAAACATCCCATCACACCATATTTTATCCACTACGTTATTCTCCATAAAAATTCTTAAACAATTTAAGAACAACGCATCAAATCTAACTTCTGGCTGCCAGCCAACCTCTCACGGTGATTATCAACTATTGAGGTTTACGAGCACTCTTGGCGTATTATCAAAACATTAAGTATATTCGTTAGGTGTTTTATTATTAGCTGTATCGTAACTCTTGATATGAGTAGTGTTTAGAAAACCAATCGATAGCAAGAAAGAAGTTAAGTGCCATAATATTTATTTGTGGATAAAATTTAAATATAATAAAGGTTTACGGTTAAACTCTCAAAGAAAGCTTGTACCTGCAGTGGGTTATGAAAAATGTAATATAGGGAATGAACATTTGTCTAGGTAACGCCTGCCTCACAATATCGAAAAGTGCATAAAAAAATGAACCTGTAGAACAGGAAATATTATACACAAAATATCTGAATCAAGCTTGAATCAAGATTTAATATGGAAAACATAATCAATGTAATTGCTATTGATTGAACGCTCTAAACGGAATATAACCTAGTTGTAAAAATAATGGCATGTCGGATAACTGATGTAATAATGAGCCTTGAAGGATTCTCGTTACTTAATAATTATCACGATAACGCAGTTATAGTGCTCACGCTAGATCAGTTCGATACAATCATTTAGTTACAGGATTTTTCTAACAAACTAGGTATATAGTTAGTGTATACTGTATAGGTACCCTAAAATCAAAAGAAATCAAATTGAACTTATATTTCTTTAAAACTATTTTGGTCAATCCTGATTCCTGTCCGATTGCTTTTCCTTTTCGTATTTTTTTGTTATAGTGTCGAAAGTTGAAATTAACGAAAGTAACTCCGTCTGTTTGTCTGTCTGTATCTTCTTCACGCCTTAACCATTTTGGATGAAATTTGGTACAAAGATACTTTGAGATCCAAGAAGGAATATAAGATGTTTTTATTCCGGTAATCCCACGGGATTTTGCTTTTAATATGACGGCGAAGCTGCGGGCGGAAAGCTAGTAATTATATCATAAATAAATATATAAAAACTGCTTGTTTGAAAAATAATGTGAATTATTGCAATACGGAATTCAATATATTATATCATATACATAATATTAGGCTATAATTATTAGATTGCTATCTTTGCTCGGAAAACCCCTCATCTATATATATAAAACTCAAAGGTGACTGATATAGTGATCTATCAACGCACAGCCCAAACCACTGGACGGATCGGGCTGAAATTTGGCATGCAGGTAGATGTTAGGACGGAGGCGTCCCCTAAGAAAGGATTTTGATCAATTCTACCCCCAAGGGGATAAAATAGGATGAAAATTTGTATCATGTTTATTTATCTTTTCCACGCAGGCGAAGCTGCGGGCAACAGCTAGTTTAGATATATGATATTGACTGATAGAATGAATATGGATAATGGGCAATGTTTATATTTATTTAAATAAAACCAACGCAGGTTTTTTTCCACGTACCTTATCATAACACATTGAAGATATTGTATGTATAAAACATTAGTTTAACGAAAATTTGTTTCATAAATGTAACATAGATGAGTACGAGCTTTTAAATAATTCCGCTCTTAAAAATATATACAAGTATGTACCTATGTATATTATAATATGATATAGAGTACAAACTTTTAACATGAGATTTTATTATTTAATACGGACGATGACACGAGAACACCAACCAAAAAATATTACTTTGTAGCTGGCACAAAACAAGTTTTTAAAACAAAAAAAAAAACAACTCGCGACGATTCATTCGTTCACCGTCACAATAGCAACAGCTGTTTTAACAAACACGATACTACGTAATACAAAAACAAAGCTTGAATCAACTAAATAAACTAGAACATTCTATAAAACCTGCAATTAATATAATAAACATGCCCATTGCGCATGTTATTGCCCTATTATAGTTATTAAAACGAAAACAAAGATGGCCGCTCACAAACGTTAGCACCTTTATATAAAACCTCTGAATTATTTATCAATAAAATTTTCGAAGTAAAAACCAAAACAAAATCTACATTCTGTATATTGAACTCGTTTTTTATATTGTATAGTGTAAGCTTGACCTCCGATTGCATGCATAATGTAAGGTCAGAATATCTTAGCAATATTGTATTCACAATATGATAAGTGCCTATATTTACGTACCGTTTACTAAATTGGTCACATCAACATATTCATAAAATTAAACCTTGTAAATTATTCGCTTTTATTATATTCTAAATTCCAGATTTAAATACACGAATAAATAAATAAAAATAATTATTGTGGCTGTATGAGCGAGTGCCATCGCCTAACATTTATTTAATCTGTAGTTTTTGGCGCGTGACAAATACCGAGCAAGAATGTGTATCATTCGTTACATTCGTATCATTTCATTGTTTGGTGTTATTGACAATCGTGAATAATGTTTTTTTAAATATATTAAAAAAAAATCAGTAAAATGTAACAAAAATATTATTAGATAAAGCACATAATTCTCGTTTATACATAAGGTTATAAAGATTGTTGATACATATTATAATTTAAGCCAAGACGCCCAAACTTCAAAATAAAAAGAAACAAACATAAGCAGATCTATGAATGTAAATGAAATGTCATCATATTAATGTTTTAGGAAGGTTTTAGTAATTCTATTAATGTTAAAGCGACATTCAATTATTATTTTTGTATTATACTTATTATTAGATGTTGTTATTTAGTATATTTACCATCAATTTTGAAACAACATTATCATTGTAAACACGGCGTCAATAATCACACCGTAATATTAATATCTGCCATATGCAGGCGTATGGAATGTTGGCACCGCATTCCGAAGCCATAAGCCGCCCATTTTGTATTCAAGGCACCACTTGGGGCCCCACATGCCGACCGGCTATACCAACACGTTGTTTTGACAAACTATTATTAGCATGCAGATATCGCTGCATTCTTTACGATCCAATTAAGAATAGGAACGTTCTTTGTGACAAATAAGATTCGAAAAATAAGGTATTAAATACATAGGTAGAAATTATTGCTGTGTGGGTGTTTTATTTTTTTCTATTTCTTATATAAAAATTAATTGCAAACGTTATCGCTTTTAGATTGTGAATTATTTTATAGGTTTCAAAGAATTTTAACAATTCACTTGTTCTAAATTAAAAAATATACATGTACATATGGTTAATTCTTTGTTGCACAGTACAGTATTGAAAACACAATGTTAAATTCCAAACGCGATTGTAGAGGAATGTGAGATAAAAGTTAAACGACATATCGACTTCCGACTTCCGTGTGAGTTATATTGTTCTTTATTGTTATGGTTTTAACGTTTTACGTAATTATAAATTGTGTGTTTTACTTTCACGTTGTGATAAGAGAAGTTAAAAAATCAAGAGGTATCTACCAAGTAAAGATACGTACTCGGTGAGAGTTAGATATTAGCAGGATTAGGGTGCTTTTCCACCAATAATGTGCGACAATGTGTAGCGAGGAATGTATTTGTAATTTGTATAAACCAATCATATTATCGCTTCATTAAGTTTGAAGTTAGAAGCGTTTAGCGTTTGAAGCGATGCCTACTATTGGTTATTTACAAACACATTCCTAGCTACACATCCTCGCACATTATTGGTGGAAACGTACCCTTAAATTAGATTTTTAGATTAGAATATTCTCACGTTATTAAAATATTCTTAAAACTATCATACACTTTTTTAAACTACATACGTGGTCCTTACCATATAAATTGTCTAAAATGTCATACAAATAGGAAATACCAGTTGCCAAATGTGAAAATCGCGAACTGCTTGGTGATGTCATGACGCATTAGATATTCACATTTTCTCGCGTTATTCAACAGTTTCCAATTGCATATGAAATTTATTATTACTAGTGATTTGAGTGAATGGGTGAATGGGTTTATAGAACCCGCCGCTACTGTATGTTTCAGCTTATTTCTAGAGTTACAGTCTTCTATAGATGTTTATTATCAAGTCTTTGTAAAAGTTTCTCATAATGTTATTATGTGTCATTCTCTTCTTATTTTTGACTAACAAATACATAATATGAACATAAAAAACTGTGATGGTTAGGTGAACAGATACAGATAAAATTTTGGAATCACATGTACACATTTCAATTACATATTCATGATCTAGAAATACAACTACGTAAATATAAATTATTATCTCTTAAATCGTGTGCTGATTGCTTTGTCATTTTCAATGATATAACAGTTGCTTCCATTGCGAGAAAAAAAATCGACAAAAACCGTAAATATCCGTCTATTAATCTGCAAAATGAAGTTAGCATTCAGGCTAAGATTCAGTTGATGAAAGGCCAGAGTCGTATTTAGGCAGAAATTGTATTTTAAAATATTTTTTGTTCTTCTCTATAGATCAATAGTTTTTTGTTTCAATTCAATATCAAGCCACAGTACCCAATATTCATTACAACATACCATTCATAACACAAAATAATAAAATATAATTCTGAAATACTTTCTTTTTATTGTAGATAGGGAAGCGCTTGACCACAATCTCGCCTGACTCTCCATCTAAGATGTGGTCTGATGATACGCGCTTCCCTAGTAGGTACCGGTTCACTCTTCGCTTGAAGGCCCCCTTGAGGACTTAAGTATTATAACAATTTGTTTTGTTTTAAGTACCTAACATTTTTTTTTTATTTAACATTTAAGCAATGTTTAAGAACAATAAAAAATAGCTCATTAATATTTGGCACTACCAAATACGTACCAGCAAATACTAAAGGTTAGAATCGTGATCGTCTTGATGCGTCTCCCTCGAACCGTGAAGGCGTCTATGATTGTCCAACAAATTGCTATTTCGCACAGCATTCCTCACTACGTGCCGAAACATCTTTTTCGCCATTTCATTGTTATTTCAGCTTATATAACGTTTTTGTGAAACAATGCTCCATTGATGTAAAAATTATACATTGAAGTTTGATTCAATACAATTTTGCACTTGTGTTTTTCGAGCCTTGTGTTTTTCATGCGCTTGGTTATTATAATAATTTATTTTTTTATATGAATAGATAGTATTTATAATTAAAATTTCCTTCTTTTAGTGCAGTTTATAAAGTTGCTACATATGTTATGTTGTCTAATTTGTTAATTACGACAGTACGAATTTTACATCACAATCCAAAAAAAAGCATACAGACAAATTTCAACCTTAACAAGCTTATACAATAGTATAAACATACACTAAAATCCTCCAACCTTGTTAATAATGTAACTTGTATAAAAACACGATACATTTGATATTACAAAAGAAAAATCGTAAAATATTCGCGTATCGGTTACGTTCCACACGATCAATTGCAACACTCTATTTATTCGCACATCTGATATTATATTTACATGATCGAATTTCCCTTCCAAAATTATACTTCTAATACTTCTAATATTACAAGTTTTAATAGTTCTGCTTGAATAAAGATTACACAAAAAATTTACTGCAATGAATTAGCTGTAAATGGCTGAATTTTATTGTTCTTATTTGCATTTAATTTACATATTTATTTATCTACTTCAAACTTAAGAAAAACGTTCACACAGATATCTGTTTAGGTATAAATCAATCAATATTTTCATAAAAAGTTAACAAAGGAAAACAAAGATAATCCATACTAATATTATAAATGCGAAAGTAACTCTGTCTGTCTGTCTGTCTGTTACTCAATCACGCCTAAACTACTGAACCAATTTGCATGAAATTTGGTATGGAGATATTTTGATACCCGAGAAAGGACATAGGCTACCTTTTATTGCGAAATATGTACCACGGCCGAAGCCGGGGCGGGCCACTATATAAAAATAATTTTGATTTTCGTACATGTCAATCATTAGTTGTCAATCCTGTCAAATACGGTTGAATACGGTCAAAACAATCAAAATATTGTTTGACATTCATGCGTTCAAAAATGTATTTTGTGTAAAATACTTAATTAAAAAGTAAAAAGGGTGAATAAACTATTGTATGTATTTTTTTAAATCAATTATTGAAAAGTGCAATTAAAGCAGATGTACATAAAAATTCCTCAAATATTTGTGTTTACGCGTGCTTTCAGAAATTGATAAGGTATTTTCGGTGAGGAAACTAACCAAGAAGGATAGTTCGATTAATTATTTAAAAAAAAATCTCTAAAAATGTAAAAATTCTGACAACTATTTGTCGCGATTTCGTCGACTGCTTCAACAATATTGCGTTGAAATAATATTATAACGTTAAAATTGAAACGGAGGCCCTGGCTCATACGATTGAACCAAGCTAAATTGCGTTTTGAAGATTACATCCATTTACGCGATGCAATTAGCACAGAGAAGAAGATGCAGAAAATATTGGGCTATTTAGGTGCTTAGGTGCTATTTTACCGGCGACATACACAGGTAGCCCAAGTCATACGCATGAATATGCGCAAGATGCAATGACATATTATGTTCGTCATTATGGTCGGCCTGGATCTATTCATTACATTTACATGAAATCCAAAATGGATGGAAATTATTCTACTGCTGCGTCCCGGACAATTATCAAGTGATCGGCTCGACATTACCACACGTGTTTTCAAGCAATGAGTTACATTAAAGCAACACATCTTTCGGATTATTCAATGATGGATGTATTCAATCGATCCAGACCCACATTATGTTGTAATCACGAATATGATTGATGGACCGTGTGGCACCATCAACCGCCAATCACCATGCATGGTTGACAGCGAGTGTTCCAAAAGGAATCCACGAAAATTTACTGTAGAAACTATCACAGGCAACAAGATGATAGTGGTAGAACTATCATAACTAAAGTGAAAGGAAACGATTTCGTGGTCGACACCAGTTAAAGAATGAAAAGAGTTAATCCGAATGCATCCCAGGCTGCAAAACGTAGTTTAATTCGATAATTTTTCTCTGGCACGTGTATGAAGTAATCAAGTATCTAATTATTGTTTTTTTTTTATTCTTTTTCCTATACCTATGTGTTATTCATCGAAATAAAATCGAAATAAAATGCTGTTATATATCTTTATTTATTTTGTATCATTGTATTCCATTCATCAAAGCCTAAATTAGTTCCAAGCCCAAAGGTAACACGACATTCATTGACTGGGCGGTACGAAGTTCGCCGGGCCAGCTATAAAAAATTAAAATTAAAAAATGGTTGCCTGTAAAGTCGGTTTTACGGGCGAAGATTTTACGTGACAACGTCTTTTTCTCG
>CAJQZM010033411.1:14580-26039 GCA_907164665.1 Colias nastes
TGACTCCCAGCCGCAACCTAATTTAAGACGTTGTCACGTCAAAAAAATTCAATAAAAATGTAAAAAATTAAAATTATTTGTTGCGATTTCGTCGACTGCGTCAACAATATTGCGTAGCTATAAACAAGTTAAATTGCGTTTTGAAGATTGCATCCATTTACGCCATGCAATTAGCACAGAAGAAGATGCAGAAAATGTTGGTCTATTGATTATTTTACCGGCGACATACACAGGTAGCCCAAGTGAATATGTGCAAGATGCAATGACATAATAATATGTTCGTCATTATGGTCGGCCAGATCTATTCATTACATTTATATGTAATCCGAAATGGATGGAAATTATTCAACTGTTGCTTCCCGGACAAATATCAAGTGATCGGCACGTCATCACCACACGTGTTTTCAAGAAAAAAATCCGATCACTGATGAGTTACATTAAGGGCGTTTGTGCACTACAAGGAATTTTACTGTCCGGCATTCCGATTTTTTACGGTCCGGTATGGCACGCCATTAATCTAAATCTAATCTAAATACTAGCTTGTGCACTATACGTAATTTTACTGTCCGACATTTCACTTTTCCCTATTCCGGATGGTTTTTTGTCACTACGAGTCGCTGTAGGTATCATTGTTTACGAATGCCCACTTGCTTGTATTTTACTCTTTTTACTGCATATGCCAATTGAAAGCAAGCTCTTGTTTTACTTTCTTTTAGCTGGCAATGTGATTTGAAAAGTCGGTATTGTTATTTTTATATACATTGACCTATAATTATTATTTAAGTAAGTGTTGGTAAGTTAAAGTTCAAGTGGGAATAGCTTTAGCTCCTCGTCACCGATTAAAATAAATAAGTGAAACACGCATTTTAAATCTCTTACGGAACTTTACTTTTTATAACGAAGTCATATAATATTTCATATTCTATATTTTTTACTCGTTTCTTGTAAAATACAAAAACAATCATTTATGATAGCATTAAACCGCCAAACTTCCTTGAACTGTACCGCACTGATGACTGATCCGAGAAAAGACGGACAGGTGCACAAGCCAATTCATCGGTTTTTTCATGCCACACCGGACCGTAAAAAATCGGAATGCCGGACAGTAAAATTCCTTGTAGTGCACAAGCGCCCTTAAGGAACACATCTTTGGGATTATTCAATGATGGATGTATTCAATCGAATGACGAAAATCTGGCTTGCAGCATGCACACATTTTAATTTGGTTAGTCGAAAGAATAAAATATATGAGTGTGCGGGGATTGCTAATCCTAAAACCGATCCAGACCGACATGACGTTTTTATCACGAATATGATTCATGGACCGTGTGAAACCATCAACCAACAAACACCATGCATGGTTGACAGCGAGTGTACCAAAAGGTATCCACGAAAATTGATGGCAAAGACCATCACAAGCAACGATGGTTACCCACTGTATCAGCGTCGATCGCCTAATGATAATGGTAGAATTATTATCACAACTAAAGTGAAACGAAACGATGGCGTGGTCGATAATAGTTAAAGAATGAAAAGAGTTAATCCATGCTGCACAGCTTATTAAAATTCAATCATTTTTCTCTGAGAAGTGTTTGAAGTAATAAATTAAAATACTATTACATATCAATCCATATAAATATTTATTTTGTATCATTGTATTACGTTCATCAAAGCCTAAATTAGTTCAGCTAAAAGGTAACACAACATTCATTGACAGGGCGGTACAAAGTTCGCCGGGACAGCTAGTTATATATATACAAGAAGTGCACGACGTTCTTTTCCATGACAACGTTGATGACAAGTGACAACCACGACAACCTTCACATACCTCCGCCAATTCCAAACATCATAAACCAAATCCAAATTACGTTCCTCACAAACAAAATTTCATCACATCCTTGGCACCAGTACCCAGTACCATGCTCAGGACAAGTACTTGACAAGACGCAACGCCTGACATTCGCTGTCGCAACGCGCGACATTCGCTGTCACAACGCTTGCCCAATGTGCGGTACGAAGCGACATCGACCGTGCGAAATAGATCACGGGATGGTATGGTATGTGTGGATTGAGGACCTTAGTAAAAGCACAGAATACATAATAGTAGCTAAACGCTACAGAACGGACACTCTCCGCCTCCCGCCAAAATTAAACTTACCTCACCCCCGCGCGATCAGACATAAAATGGGCCATATTTTTCTGCAAGGACGATACGCAACGAAGATTGACAACATTAATCAAATTGACTTAAAGTAATTTTATTATTTTGGATTTGTGATTATCGTTTTTCGTAGAAAATGGTTAGATATTGTGCTGTTTACGGATGTATTTCATCAGAAAAACGCGAATTTTTTTTTACGCTAGTCACAAATGTGCCAACCATAAAGCGTTAACACACACATTTGCAGTCTCTACAGTGTGACTGTCAAAACGATCATTTTGTATGGAGTGTCCGGGGTGTGGTAAAAGGTAAACCAATCGAATACAAATCCAAAATGAGCTGTAAAATCCATCTTCTTCATATGAAAACTTAAAAAATGTAGCGTCTTAGCAAGATAATTGACAAAAAATGCATCAAGCGAGGTTTGCGATTTAAATTTTGAGAATACCCAATAACTTCTTCTGAAATTTGCATGAATATTAGACAGCTTAATTATTCTCTTCATTAATCTAAGAACTTTCGTCTATTTAATCGTGCTATATTATAATTTGTCTAGAGCGCAGTAGATCGCACGTGAAATAAACACTAAAGAAACGGTCATGGCAACTGTTGATTTTGATAATATATGATACTAAATGGAAGTAGTATGAAATGTTTACTAGGCCCTTCGAGGCATCAGTTAAAAGATCAAGTTACTTAGAATATACAACCAATCATTAGTCCCTAGAGACACTTGAGTAAACAGTGATCCTATTTCCAACAAATAATATTCTTCCTTTAACTAATACCCTATTGTATTTTAAACAGTTTAATTATGTGTGCAGAAATTAATGTGAATGTCTAGTAGTCTTTCAATTAATGAATACTCAAGCTTAATTAATTTCTTGAATACGCCATTAGAAATACATTGCGCAATTGAAACGTAGGTACAAATAAGCCGTGGCTCTATTTATAGACTGCCCCCGGACTCTCGCAAATTAAAAGCAAACAGAAGCTCTAAAGAGTTGCGAAATACGCCTTTTAATACGGGAAGTTACCGCAATTTCACAGTCACTTATCGTCAAATATCAACGGAGATTTACGTGGGTTTAACTCACATCTCGAATAAGGGAAATTCCTAATTAGTGCTACAAGTCTGTGAACCGTTTCATTTTACGTTAATTGACGTGAAGGGCATAATAAAGGTAATCGTAAGGGCAACTTCCTGTTGCAGATCATTATTTTCCACGAAGTACTACTACTTTCTTTAAAAGTAATATTGTAATTGTTGTAACAGGAGTATTGAATGCTACTTTATTAACTTCTACTACTATACCTATAAACGAAATAATGAAATCGTAATAAAACTACATTCAACGCCATATTTCATTATTTACCTCCCGGATTATGCCATCCAACCACAGATCACAGAAACTAAAGGGAGATATGGTTAGGGGGCGGGGCCGATGTCGCAGCAATATGCCCAAAACAAGAACACATGCTGTTTGTTGCATTCAGTTCACGTTCGACCGTCGGCCGGGTATTATTTGACAATGCCGTGTTGTTCCGTTAAAGTTTGTAAAAACCGAAGTGAAACCAGCAACTTTAAGTCAAATGGAATCACATACCATCGGTAAGTACTGAAAATTATACGATTTTCTTACTAAAATTTCAAAAACAATATTACGTAGAGTGATTTCTTGTTTTCATTATGTGACAGAACGACAGTCACAATAATTTATGTAAATAGTTTACAATGCTTCTTCTGTACGTGACTCTATTCAAACGCGAAGTTCGAATACCGCAATGTATAATGAACATACTAAAGCTAACAAAAACGTTCGATCGTGTAGTACGGGGTCTGTACGGCCGCTGCTCGCGGTCGTTAGTTGAGGATGCGCGTCGAGTGTGTCCATGTCGATAAGATTCGGATTTTTTATCGTATTATGTATTATTTTACTACCTTATTTTTATATCATAATGTATTACTATTAGCTTAATATCTGATTGTATTATTATTATTTGATAGGTACTCGAGCAATAATTTTATAGTAATTATTATACATGGATTAAAAAAAGAAGTCACTTATTTCATACTTATATTACTTTACAATAAGTCAATAGGCAATGCTTTATGTACTTCATCACCATGAATGCTACCATCAAGGTGTCCATTTCTATTTTCTACCTAGTTACTGTATTGCCTATAGGTAAATTGTTTTAATTTTAACGTTTCTCATTTTATCGACAAGCAATCCCTATCGTAAACGCATATCTTGCGGCTGTGTGGTGCTGTATACGTACGTTACTTACAATCTAGTGTGCGAACGAATAGTCGGTCTCAAATTTTTGTGTGATGACACGCACACAACGCGAAGTATTGTTTTTATTTGTTTACTGTTGTGTGCGTAAATTTGTTATGAGACACCAGGTTTCGTACTCAGCGCAAGCGATTGGCATCTCTCTAGATCTCTATGCATCCAACACACACCCAGGCCATTCCTACACCTATGATTGTACACCAATATTCATTTAACCGTATCAAGAATCAATTAAAAGCAGTTTTGTTTAGGCTTTAAAACTTACGTAAACCAGTAAGAGTCCATCGAAAAGTACGGCTTATGTAAACTTCCATTCAAAACTTTCTACGCACGACATTGTGTCATCGTGATATTTTATTCTGCATGCAAAGTGTATGCTTGCTGATTTTAATATGAATGTATGAAAAATGAATACACATCACGATACGTAATCTATCAATCCCATATAAGATGTGTGAAATTTACTCGTTTTGTCTTTTGACTTAGGTCATACTATCTCAGAAACATTTCCATACGACAGAAAATTTGTATGAATTAAGAACTAAAGGAATCGCAGTAACGGACAAAACCTCGGGTACTTTCGTAGTACGAACGAAGTAGACCCTAGATTAAGTATTAATATCTTTCCAGTCAGATCTTTTTAAATTTAACTATTCAGATTTATTAAAATTGATAAGAATGGAATTTTACTTAGCATTTGACTTAGCAAGAAATAAAAATATCCTTACAATATCAGTTATGTCATAAGCCAGACTATCAACAAAGCGTAATGACGTCTAGCTGACGCACCCACTGTTTATTTCTGTCTACCCGGAATCGTCTGCGGTTACAGACACGACCCATAACAACCTTGTTTTCATACATTTTATAATCAATCATTAGCCTTTATGTTTAACGTGGGAGTTCTTCAGTCAATATTTGAACTCCTGGGTTGGAAAATTAGGAATGGTAAAGTTTATATGCCTTACCTTGGCCAAAAACATATGTAGATATTTTGTGTCGTTTAATTGAGATATATTATACGGGTATTTTAATTGGGAAAATGCAAAGTGAACCCAAAAAAAATATGTTTACAAATCTATCTAGAATCCAGATTGCGATCGAAGCCAGACTTCCTGTGAAGCAGACAGTAGCCAATGAAGCTTGCATCCTTTTAATTTTCCAAATGATTGATCATAAACAATACGGCTTTTCAATCAGATTTTACAACATGCCTGCTGTTTCGCGCGACATTGCTTGCATTTAATTTTATAGTCCCTTCCTTGAAATGGACATAATGCTATAAAAGCCATTCGAATTCAAATTAGTTTCCATTCGAAGCCAATATTATTTCTCAGTTCATCTTTTTTAAAAACATCTCTGACAGTAACACGATTGTCACAATTTATGGAATTCAGGAGAAGTAGGTTGATTACATTATTGTAATTTACATTTATCGAGCGGGAGCAAAAGATCAAGTTCAGGAGATCCGTACAAAAACTGAATACCACCATGTATGTTTGCAAGAATTCCGAACAATAAATCTGAAAGGAATTTCACTGAATCAAGTAAAGAATTGAACCGCAAAAAATACCTTTAATTACGATCCCAAATCCCAATTACTTTTTCTGGAATCTGGACTGTCTTAAATACCGAAATTACATTTAAAATTCCAAGTACACAAAAGGCAGGGACAAAAAATTGTCATGATGACCAAAGAAATTAGGGCAATTGAAAGAAAGAACTACCAAAATTCGTTAATGATACACCCGAGTGACTAAATGGTATTTTTTGAGAACTAGCACACTTTTACGTCAATAGACATTAATACATTACTTATAATAATCGTGTTTCATTAACTAGTTTCATCACATCATGTTCGCGGATGTGTATTTGGGCCACGTTTGAAGTCGTATAAATGTTAGAATTCAATGCTACGTTTGATTGGATTGTCCTTAGTGTATACTGTATCGATATACACATTATTTATTAGTATTGTTTTAGAATTGATAGATTTACAGTAGTGATCTGATAGTTTCAATGTCATATTAATTGTATGTTGTGTAGATGATTTTTTTATATTGTGAAGACCTTAGATTAGGCGTTACAGTTCTTTAAAGCTTATGTTAACTTTTAACTTTGGCGTAATGAAGTTAAATGGTCAATCAGTTATATAGAAACTATATAATTTGTGACTTTCTTTCTGCTTTCCGTCGTGCTTCGTGCTTGGGTTTCGCCATTTTCTACCCATATCATTTATTTCTATGCATGACGGTTGTTCTCTATTTGCTTCAGTTAACTTGAAATCCGTTACATCTACAATATTTAATATCTAAAAATAAACACACACACACACCCACACACACACACACAAGTGATTCATTTTTTTTATTCTAATGCGGGAATATTTCGTACACACACACATGTGATTCATTTTTTTTTATTCTTCTGCGGGAATATTTTGTATGTACAAGTCGAGTTTTAGGTAATTATTCTTCCCAAATACACTAGCAGCTAATTATACTGATTAAAATGCAAATCTTTTTGCTACAAGTGTTACAATGTGTACATAATATTTATCTCTCATTATCGTTCATAACACTGCACTAGTACATTACAAACTACCCACTACAAAACTATGTATCGTTTATTATCGGTCAATACACCGGTATATTACAAACTACCCACATGACAAAACGATCAATCAAGGCTTATTATTATTGCATTATCGTTATCAAAGAAAGCGATTGTAAATCTGGTGGTTTTTGAAATCATACATTTATATTCTGCAATATGCACGTACGAAAATAAGCTATAAAAAGAAGTAAGAAAGCAGGTCAAAAACCATATGAAGATATTTTCGTTTGCACTAATGGAGATATTATATCTGGTGTTCAGATTGGTCTTACCAAACTGCGTTTACCTAAAATATAAATCAGCTTTATTATGCACTGCACATGCATGCATTTTTGTAGAGATAGACCTCTTAGTTCCAACTTTCCTATTATTTTAAAACTGGGAAATATTTAGAACAATTTATTTTTGACCTATTGCGATAACTTCAGTATAATCTGTACTGCCTTGTTATACTACGTTCAAATCACAGTGCGACACGATATAACACAATAATTACATGATTATAGAAAGTGAAAATCTCGTATCCAACAAAACACGCATAACAACAGCCATAAAGCACAAATATGACGCAAATGTACCTTACAATGGCATCCAAAACACCGTCACGGTATGTTCTAACCGCTCACAGCCCATCAACTGAACTAACTTTCACTTGCGCCCATTCTAGTACAGATTATATTTATTCAAGTTATACAGTTCATAGAGTGGAAAATGTGGGATTAGAAATAGAAGAATGCTTCAGAATAACTGTTTTAAATAAGATGCGATGCCATGGAAGTGTCTTGTCCAAATCTTATATCCTTCTGAGATATTTTATATATTTAACGTTTGAAGGCCAGTAGATATAGGACGCGCAAACTTTAGTAAACATGCCAACGATAATGTAATATTATAGTAAGATAAATTTTACGTGATCAAAGTTGTCCACTTGAAAATTTAAAATTTATCTTATGGACGTAAGTCTGCCAAAAGGACAAAATTAACAAGCAAACTCTGGAGATACAACTAGTCAACATAACGACGGTACTTTCCTTTTATCCATAAAACAATAATCTAATATATAAATAAAATACATTGAAGACGATTAACTACATTTTTCCTTGACTTCTTTATCAGTTTACGTAATCGGAACAAGCTGACGTATAAATATGATAAAAAAACTATTTTTAACATCTCGTTTAACTTCATACACGTGTTTTTCTCGTGTTTCTATAAAATATATTAATAATATAAAGTGCATGTAGTATTTAATTTATTAGTGCATTGAAACGTGTATTCTATGAGGTAAATTATAAATACATTTAATTTATTCTCAGTTAAACTTAATTAAAATCCAAGTAAATGAGTACAAATGCAAACTTAATTTTCTCCGTAGGATATTAAATATTATTTATGTGTTTTTATGATGTGAACACATATCACGTTGATGCATTTATATGCATAAACATTTTGTATTACAAAGCTGCCATATGTATCTCTAATCTCAATACTTGCAGTGGAACGCAGGTGATAGCCGTTAGAGGTAGATCTATTTTCGTTTACTAGATTACTATAATATTAATTAATTAAATTTAATTGTTTATTATCCAATTTGCAATTATTTAAATAAAGCAATTGCACTCACGTTTATCAGATAATAGTTGATAATACAGCACGTGTTTATACCAACGGCAACGTGATAAGTTATTATAGATTAGCTTAATATACATATCAAGATGAAAATACAATAATGATATAATATATATAATACAAGCTTTTACAGCCGGCTTCCCTCTCGCGATTATAAGTGGAAACAAGAGAGATAATACTAACGCTACAAATACAAATCCATACAATACAAATTACAATGGATTACCAGTACCTATAGCTTGCCATGTAGCTTGGAAAATACTTATATTGGACTTACATTCTTTGTAATAGCACTCGAGTACATTTTATAAACCAAACCAATTCTATGTTTTCATACAAAATGATTTTTGCACCTTTTTAACAGCAATAATATCTATGTCCAAAATGCCTCGCGAGCAAAATTTAGTCTGTTATCCAAATGCAATAAGAATTAAGATAGATCAAACACGGAAATCTTAGGTATCCTATCCATATATCAATGTCTATTACTTCAACCAAAACATTGCTATCTTCAGTTAACAATACAGTCTGAGATAATAGTGCCTACAATGTTAACTTTTCCATACACCCTTGTACGGCATAATCCGTTTTTGATCAGACAAAAGAGATACCATACAATAGCTACTGGTTTATATTCTATTTTCTTGTAACTTTAGTCTCTAACATTCAATACCAGAGCCATATAAGCAATTAATAACTTTTCAGATTAGTTTTGTGTTTAGAAATACACTTAACAAAAATAATGTTATCATCAAAATCCAAACACCACAATGAAAATAGAAAAAACTTTACAAATCGAATATATGCGCAAAATGCCAATTGCCAAAAAAGATCGAATAGATAGTACACGATATCCATTTTTAACATACCACACTGGTATAATAACAACAAATCTAACGACACATCGTACAACTAAATCCAATCAACAATTTACTAATTACAACGGATTACAAAACACAGACGGCAGACAAATCCTCCACAAACTTAAATATTTAACTAATAACGTGTTATAACAAAAACCGGTCACAAAACCTATTACCACAATATTCAAAACAAAACAGTGTCTTATCTGTACCTTTGTTTGACATGAATCAGCTGTTAGTCACCGAATTAAGAACAAATACACGGTACCATTATACTTTGCTAATGATTCATGAGTGAAGTCATTTTAATCAGCTAATATGGTACTCTATGGTTAGAACTTCGTTCTTTGATATTAGGTCCAATTGTAGAGGAACTAAATGATGCCGACCAGTTCATTAGACATACATAGATAAAGACAGAGTCATCGACATAATCTCAGGAACTACCGATTCGATTTGAAAAATTATTTCGGTGTTAGATAGCCCATTTATCGACGAAGGCTATAGGCTATATATATTATCAGTCTAAGACCAACAGGAGCGCAGCTAGTCATAATTTATAAGTATATAGTATAAAGATACATAAGCTTAGTTATACCCTACCTTTATTTACAAACAAAACATACTCATATCAAGACAGGTGATAAAACAAGATACTAAAACCTAGATTAATAGAGCACGGAAATGTTGATAAATAAAACAAATTGGTACGATAAAGAAATGTTTTGTATGTGTGATCTTTTGGATCTCAGTGCTAAGAAATGCTTTAAGGAATCCTTAAGGGTATCCAACAACAACAATACAATAAAAAAAAAAAACAATAGCTGTAGGTCAAAATTCCACTGCCTATAGGCAATATTCGATTGACGATTCCATTCCAATTTATACTTAAATTAATTACTTCTCAGGTTGAATAGAACATTGTAATTACTTTTAATGTGTTTTTAATCAAGCTAACATGAATTTACAAATCCACCCGATACCTTCATCAATGTCTTCCTTTTTTTGGGCCCTGGTGTATAAAAAAAATCATACGTAGGTATATTTTGTATTCTACCCATAAGTACCTATAAGACCTGATGCTTTGCCCTGTCGACCTGACGCGACCTACTTATAGTTTTAAACCGGTTATCAAGAACACATTCTTATCCTTATAATATTATAATACCTTGGAATTATAAATTACATATTTGTAGAAATAAAACATACCATAAAGCTCTTTACGAAACTAAATGATTTTCTAATTTAGTTGGCATAGGTGCCTATTTGTATTTAACCCAAGATTATTAACAGTTCATAAAAATAAATAGCTGAATGTGCCAGTTTTGACCAGTTTAAAAGTAGCAAGAAAATTATACGATGGAATCGTCAAGGGCTTCATAACTCATAAGGTCTTCGTTAAAGGCTTTCATTTTCAAAACAAAAAATTTGGTGGCTTTAAAAGGCGATGGTCAATCGCCTATTCAATCAAATAGAACAGCTATCATACGATAATCTTAGATGATAATAGATAAACATTATCTATGTAGGTATCAGGTAATATATTGTATCGTCTTCAAGTCCGTATTCCTCCCAGTCCTCCCACGTGTCGCAATATTACATACTAGCTGCGCCCCGCGGTTCCACCCATGTAGCTCTGCTTCTGTTGGTCTGATATATAGCCTTCCTCGATGAATGGGCTATCCAACACCAAAATAATTTTTCAAATCGGACCAGTAGTTCTTGAAATTATCGCGTTCAAACAAACAAACTTATCATTTTCAACTTATCATCTTATGCATTTCTTATAATAACCCAGTATATAGGTTATGCCGAAGTTATAACGAAATAGTTAATAAAGATAACACAATTGACATATTTTCAAATAGTCTAGCCAGTTTTCGTCGCTTA
>CAJQZM010033412.1:6174-21705 GCA_907164665.1 Colias nastes
GTGTTGTGAAACGACTCCTTCGGCTGTCGCATTGTATAGTACAGTTCTGACACTCCCCCCTCGTATATACTGCGAAAGTATCGCGGTATGAGTGTCCTTCCTATCGCTGTAATTGAGAAAATTGTATATTAGTATGCGTTTTCATAATATATTTTTTCATAATATGTTTTATTTCTATATCCTTACTACTATCAGCTTTCGTTGGTCGTCGCGTTAAGAGTAACAAATATCGCCCGCGGCTTCGCCCGCATTTTCAAAGAAAAACCCGCATAGTTCCCGTTCCCGTGGGATTTCCGGGATAAAACCTATTCTATGTGTTAATCCAAGTTACCTTCTATATGTGTGCTAAATTTCATTGTAATCGGTTCAGTAGTATTTGCGTGAAAGAGTAACAAACACACACATACACATCCATCCTTACAAACTTTCGCATTTATAATATTAAAGTAAGGATTTAATTACATTGTATCACTCAGTCACGCCATTTTTCTGAATAATAAGCTTTATAAAACCTTGCTGATTTAGGCTGATGCATATACTTACAACGAAAATAAATTAGTAAAGCGACTTCGTGCATATACAAATTAACAGTTTATAATAGGACAGACAATTTAAAATAGGAGTGTGTGTGCCGAGCACACGTGTCAGAAGTGAAACTTCTTTGGCAAGATTCAAAGATGTCAAAATCGTCGCCTTACTCCATGATGTGACGGTATTGCCATGACGCGACCTTGAAATTTTACTCTCAAAGATCTTTTCACTTCAAAAAGGATAAAATAATAAATAATAAAAACTCACTATATCTTTTGGGCCCATCTTCTAAACAGAATGTGAGTGTGAGCGTCGCGTCGTCTTCAAAAAACTCCGTCGCGAACGCGTCCCACCATAAATTGTCAGAGTCCTGAAATGTTTGCGAAAATCATCATTATATTGCAATTATGAAATTATTAACATATCTATTATAACTATTATCTATATAAGTATTTATTTAAAATTATACATATTTGTTTATCAGCCATCTGGTTTCCACAATACAAGCGAAAGCTTAGTATGGGATCAGATCGTGCCGTGTGTGAAAATTGTCCTGAAATATTTATTTATTTAATTAATTATCTATAACTGTGCATTTTGATTATTTTATGTATGAACCCACAAAGGTTTAAAATAAAATTGTAATCCTAAGCCTCCATTATACTGAAAAAGTCCTATACAAAAATGTTAAGCGTTCTTAAACATTACCACAGGCACACAAAAACAGACATATTAAAAAAATATATTTTGGAATGTTTTCAATTTCATTCTTTGTAGTCAATATAAATTTTATATTCCTATTAGTTAATAATAAACATTCTACATTAGAAAACTTAAAAAAATACAGTTTTTCAATTTACAAGCAAGCACCAAACTTTAAACACAAACTCAAACACATAGATGGCGCTATTATAAAACAACAATATTGACAACTCAACTAGGTGTCGCTAGTAGTCGTACCGAAGAGACATTCGAAAAGAACTTTGTTAATAATTACGTTAATCGCATGAAAATTCAGTTTTTTGTATATATTTCATTTTATACTATATTTATTGTTTATATTAATAATGTTATTAATTTTGCAACGAAAGCATTACAAAAAAATCTTCAATCAGTTCTTTTTGCGTTTTTTAATACACTTTCTGAGCCCTGCGGTTTTACCTGCATTGCTCTGATCCTATTGGTCTTAGCGTGATGATATATAGCCCATAACCTTCCTCGAAACATGGTCTATGTAACACTGAATTTTTTTTCAAATCGGACAGTAGTTCCTGAGATTAAAGCGTACAAACAAACAAACTCTTGAGCTTTATAATATTAGTATAGATATATTAAATATATATATATATTACCTCTGTCCTCTGTTGTAGTCTTTTATTGAGCTCATATACTCTGTAGTCTGGTTGGCCGAAATACGGCGCGTGCCTCCTGAAATTGAGAAAAAATAAATTTAATACTAAATTATAAGTAGACGGACTAAGCCGGGGGCAAAAGCAAGTATGTCTATAGCTTATGTTGTTCTGGTACATAAGCTACATAACTGCCAAGTATCAATAAATTCGGGTCAGTGGTTTTTGCGTGAAAGTGTATAAAACAAAATAGATCGCTATTTTCAAACTTTTGAGTTCGTCTAGAAAAAAAGTAGAGTACCTAATTATATTAAATAAAAAATATTAGAAACATCTTATGTTGCTGAAGAAAAGCCCAGTAAATATACCGAAATTTATGTTATTTTGAACAATTAATGTTGGTATTGTTTTTATGTTTACATGTCTATAACACATATTTTTCAAAGTTGTATAAATACGATCGATTGAAATGCTGAACGTATTTTAAAGATTGTTTATATTACGATAGATGGAACCGTAGAGAAAACCAATACGATATTACTATATTAAAGTATAAATCCTTATTTTAGCATTCATTTTTAGTTTTTGTATACAAAAAAAATAGTATAATATGTACGTCTACAATACAATTTACACACATAATATAGTTACATGTTAAATAGGCGGCCTTATCGCTTACAAGCAATCTCTGCCAGGCAACCTTTGTGCTTTGGATAGGATTTGTTTTGTGAAATAGATTGAGTGAGAATGAGAATAGTATATTTTTATCACAATGTTATTGAGTACAAAAACTACGCAAAGTCGCGTCTATAAGCTAGTTATAATTATAAATAAAGATTGTTTATATGACACAGTTATTCTTAAATCCTATTCCGCGAATGTATGAATGTTTATATTAATTTTTAGAACGAGTACTGAGAATATTTGATTCATTATACATTGTATATTATATTTTACTAGTTATGCCCCGCGGTTTTACCCGCATTGCTTCGCTCCTGTTGGTCTTAGCGTGATTGCGTCCGAAAAAATTCTATGCAATGTTCAAATACTGAACTACACACTGAATACGAATTTTCGTTTACACTAAAAGATCACGAAAGAATGCTCTTACTCTAGCTCTAGCTCTCTGCTCTATGTTCGTTTGATGTAAATGCATCGTCAGATAAAACTAATATAAAACATACTAGCTTTCCGCCCGCGGCTTCGCCCGCGTTTTCAAAGGAAAACCCGTGGGATTTTCGGGATAAAACCTATCCTATGTGTTTATCCAAGTTACCCTCTATATGTGTGCTAAAGGTCACTGGGCACCATAGTATGAAAACTATACCCACGCTGTACAGAAATGAAATAGGGTGGAATAGACAGAGTAATGTCTCTAGTTTACGATAGTATGGGTCGCATTAATGTGGGTACTGTCAGTCAGGAATAAAAAAAAATGTATTATCCAAGTCTATATATTTTTTATTAATAATTATCTTTTTAATTACATATTATTAATAACTTTTCATTATTTTGCGTCATCAATTATTACTGTTAATCAAATATTAATGTAGGGACTATGGAAAAAAAACTAAGTACTTAAAAATAAACTTTTATTTTATGATTTATTCAATGTGGTCAATGTCTAGAGGTACAATTGTATCATCTAAAAAGGCCGCCGGTGCATCTATTTGTCCTTGATGTCTGGCGGTGAAAAAAAAAAAAAAAAAACGGTGTCCGATTGCTAGCAAGTCGCTGAAAGTCATCGAATTTTTGGGTGCGTTCAGCAGATAATTTGCAATCGATAATAATTAGCGATTAGTCTGGTCGAATGTACCCAGTGATTCAATTCATAATTATTGAGGATGTCGTGTAAGGATATCTCACAAAAACATAGATTTTTTATTGTACTGTAACTTTTTACTCCCATAGTATATAAAGAAAAAAAATATATTTTATTGAAAGTGGGGTTTCACTTAACAATTAAAACCTAGTTTGGTTTTTGTACGCGCATTTCACAAAACGGGTCAGATTGTGCCCAATGTCCTTTCATTGTAATCGGTTCAGTAGTCATTGCGTGAAAGAGTTACAAACACACACACACACACACATCCTCACAAACGTCCGCATTTATAATATTAGTAGGATAAAATCGTAACAACTCAGAAACTTCAACTTATTTTACAAAAAAAGATACACTCATAATAGTTATTGAGGCGAGGTAGCTAAATGGCGCCGTCGAGACTTATCAAAATCGAAAGATAAAATAATTACGAAAAGAAAAGCTTGTATGGTAAAAACCATAATATAAGGTATCGAAAGGTTTTTTAATTCTTATAAATTTTTATTGTCTTAACATTCGAAACATTTCTTGCTAAGACAAACTTTTTCGAAGTCTTACAAATTCACAGAATAAGAATTTTAGACTTATTCAGGGACACGTTTCTAAGACATTATTATTATGAGAAATATTAAAACACCCAAAGGTACAGTGGTTAGTAAACTTGACTATTACGTCAGAGGTTGTCAGTTCGATTCCTAAACTGGCTACACACCTTCTAGGGGCAATTTAGAGAACAGCCCCTGCTTGCCTAGACACCTCACTATTAAGGAGCCAATTAATGGTGCAATTCCAATATTGCCCCTGCTGCAGGTACGTGAGTAACCGGCTTTACACTACAATGACAAATGTTGGTCGTACCAACTCGGAAACCTTCGGGGGCTCAGGCATAACACTTTGCTGAAGATCATCATATGATCAAATGCATAGTTTACGATTCTATAAAGGACAGATAAACATTCATTTTTAACAAGCATTTATTAGCTTCACCTGTATGTTTGTATCTAACCGACTCCTTTAGACTCGATTTAGACCCACTTTAAACCGACAGATGTAATCCAAACTTCGTACACTTATCAAGGACCGGTAACTATACAATAATTAAAGTGAAACTTTTATTACATCGTCTCAAACTTTTTGGTCTGTGTAGCGCATGTCGCGTGACGTACGATAATTATCGTACAAATACGATAATTATCGTAAGTTTCACTTTTACCGTGGTTTCATAAAACCACACAACATTTTAGATGTCGATAACTTCAACTAAGTATGTATCTAGTGTGTTACTCAAATAATATATTTGTCTGCTTAATAACAAGCGAAGCCAATAAAATAAATTACTATACGATGAATTGATAACCTTAGAGGTGTGTGGCTTCTCCAGATAGCCAATGAACATACATAGTCAATTAAAACTAGCCTTTCACCCGGATTCGCTCAAGATATAATTATTTTTTAACAAAAAACTAAACTGCTTTCTAATAAAATTACAATGGGACATACAGTAAGGCAGAAGAAGAAATTAACAGGTAAAAATATTAATATTAAAAAAACCGCATCAAAATCTGTTGCTTAGTTTTAAAGATTTAAGCATACAAAGGGATTTTGGACAGAGAAAGCGACTTTGTTTTATAAGTACTATGTAGTGATAAGAAAGTTTTGATATTTATCATGGCGAGTAGTATAGGGGTAAAATGATCGATAAATGCAAATATCTATTTGTTTACTCTATAACAATAATTCCGTACCGTCTATTGACTATTCGATACAAGTATGAAATTTTATCAAATATTGTTCAGCCGTTTCTGCTTGACATTGTTCATTTTAACACACAAGACTGGTATACAAGTATGAAATTTTATCAAATGTTGTTCAGCCGTTTCTGCGTGACAATGTTAATTTTAACACACAAGACTGGTATATTTACATTACCAAGGAATATAAGAATATTGAAACAACAATCTTACGCTTATTTAAACTTATTAAAAAAAATGATTTATTACTACTTGATCAAATTGAGACGAAATCGTTCTAAAACTTAGACCCGAAGCTATAAAAATATATTGAAATTTATTTAATCACTTTAGTTTCTTATTTGGTCTCAAGAGAAAATGAAACAGAAGCCTTTAGTTAAAATATTGATTGAAGAAGTTTATAATTAAATAATTTATGAATTAATTACATTAAAATACAAGGATATAAACTGGTTTAAACTACTTTTTAACTATATACTACTAATATTATAGAGACGCAGAGTTTTTACTTCGCATGTATGTATGGGGGTAATCTTCAGAAGTACTGAACTGATCATGAAAATTCCTTCACAAACAGAAAGCTGAACTATTCAGGAGCGACATACTCTTTTTATGTCAGGTACTCAGGCGAAGCCGTGGCAAGTCGTTAGTGTATTTTAATCACGAAAGTTGACACATGAATGACTGAACCATCTCAATAAAGATTCGGAGCTTTGTAGGCACAGACATACAAACAGATATACAAACGTCGATAGCTTCTTGCGGTTAGGGAGTTAATCGAATTATATGGCAACCGAATTGACTACAGTCTTCTAGACGCTTAGAAGAAAGTCTGGAAAGCGTAAGTCAAGATTATCGGACGTAAATGTCTAGAAGTAATTGTCTGGATTGATTTATTTATTTTGACCATTTTTCTTTTGTCACTCCATAATTTGAGAAAGACTTGTCCGAAATGAAGCCGAAATGGGCCATTAGCGGAAATAATTCGTGTAGTTTTTAAAATCTGTCATGTCAAGGAATAATTCTGTAGCGATGGGCGTTGAAAGTAGCGGAATGGAGATTTGGAGACCATGGAGTGGTCGACGTAAGCCAGGCAAACCGACGATATCTCTAAAACAGCGGGTAAATCTTGGATGCGTCTGGCCAAAGACCGCAAAGAATGGAAAAAACATGAGGAAACCTATACCCGACTATGGGTTACTAGGGTATGAGAATATGATACTCTCAGAGAATGAACCTACAATTCATGTATTTGACAGTGCATGCAAAGATCGAATCGGATCGGATATTACCTTAAAACATAAATTCTAAACTTTTTTATCGGATCTCGCATGGGATCATAAACTATTGTATTTCCAGAGTATGGCACGGTGTAGCCAACCTTGCTTAAATCTAGGTTATTTTTCTTTGGTTTTAACTTTTTAGATTTAACATAGCTTAGTGTTAACACCCCTTGGTGTTTATCTTTCATCTTTTTAATTTGACCCTAATTTTAAGACTAATGTATACCTAAAATAAGGATCCGGCACCGGGTGGTACATCGGCGGCGGCGCGTACTCATGGTACTGCACTTGCGGCAGCGGGTGCGGCGAGAGGTGGTGGTACTCGCGGTACTCGCCCTCGCCGCCGAGCGAGCCCAGCGCCACCGGCATGTAGGCCACTTTGTCACCGCGCCATGCCTCCGGGGCGAGCTGCTGCCGCGCTATGGGCGCCTGGTACTCGCGCTCGTAGTAGTATTCTATTCTATCCGTTGGTGAAATTTTGCTTTATGTACGTCTAGTACTGAAAGTACGCTTTACAGCCGAAATCTTCTAACTTTATGGGCGCCTGGTACTCGCAATACCAGTGTTCTATTTTATCCGTTTGTAAAATTCAGTCTCGATTTTAGTTCCGGCAGATACCGAGTAAAGCGCCTGGTAGTCGGATCGAGTATGCTGAGTTATGAAATTCACTTTATGTTATGGACGCCTGGTATACTCGATGAGAGTATTCTATTCGTTTGCCGAAATCGTCTACCGTTTTGGCTGCTTAGTACTTGATGGAAGTACGTACGTTGGGCTTTTCACCAGTATTCTATTCTATCCGTTGGTGAAATCTGGCGTTATGTCTACTTGGTATACGATAGGACAGCGCTGGCTTTCACGTCAATACAGCTGTTAGTATGCGTTAGTGAAACCTCCTAGCGCTTATAACTTTCTGGTATTTGACACTTCTAAAACTCTAGCTTTGTGTTACACTTTTATGCGTTCTTGTCGCCTGGAACTCAATAGTCCCAAAACTTTGACACCACACGGTTTTTTGTCAAAAATAGTTTTAAATAGTTTACGCACGTGGCGTTGATATACACAAAAATATTTTTATCGCACTTTGGCACAACACTATTTACAATTAGTAAACAACGAATTAACAACAACAAACAACTTAAAATTTAACTATTAAATAACTTTGGACACTGATATTGCACAAACGTTTCCGCGACCATAACTGGAATTCTGAAAATTGACGGTTCGCGTTCAATTTATGCACAATTTTCTCGATAAAACAAGCGAATTTTATTGAAATTAATTACGCAAAATAAAATAATCCCGTCGATGAGTCACGCGTGCCCGCAAAATGTACGAAGGCGACTGATAAAATTTCGAATTTTTCGCGCGGGAAGCACCATTTTACCGTGAAGAACGTCCTAAATCACTTATATACTTGACTGTGATAAGGGATTGTAGCCTCTATTCCAACTCGGTAGAGGCGATAAGCTCTTAGATAGTCGAGTACACGTGAAACGCGGCAACGTCGCGTCAGCTGGCGATAGAACTGCGTTCGGAAAGGTCAACAATTCAACATCGTATTTTTTCTCCCGGTTATTTTCGTGTAAGTTTGTTATTGCTCGGTTTTAGGAAGTTTCGTGGTTTTATCAAATAAGATAATGATCTAATGAATAGAATCAGAATTATGTTAAAGTATAATAACGTTTGGTTTTAGAAAAAAATATTCAATTCAAATTTAAATACGAATTAGTAAAATATTAAAATTTAACCATCTTTTATAACAAATCCCCTATCAAGGTTATTATAAAATTATGTAAGTATGTAAAATGTGAACTCGCAACACAAACTTGTAAAGATGCCCGTAAAAAATAGATAATATAAGAGCATTGTTTTCACCGGCGCGGCGCGGCCTCGGCGCGGCGCGGCCTCGGCGCGCGACGTTGCCGCTCCGCTCTCGCACCATACTTTTTACTGTTTCTTAGCACATAGAGCGCTCATTACTGCACGCACACATACACCCGCCGCGACGTACACACGCGCACCTAGTGCAGTATATAATATACATTCCGCTATGAACATAGGTAAGCTACGACGTGGTACACAAATCAAACATGAAACAGTGTGTTATAAATAACTAGCGGAGATGTGTCCGTGAAAACGCGTCAATTTTGTCCATAAATCAATTATATTTGAACTTTCACACGTATACTATTGTTACAGCTGTTGATAAGAATCTTATTAGAATTGTAAATACAATGTAAATAAAGTAATCTCTTCCACGTCATAAATTTTATGCTACGCGGCGCAAGGACGGACTTTTATTTTTTTATGAATTTCGATTAACTAAGGGATGATTTAGCATTACCCGACGTAGTGACGTTCGGCACACAAAAATAAATCGATAAACGTCATCCGCGTTCGAAAATGGAACATTGGAACGCGCGGGAAAAATTTAGTTCCATTCACAAAAAATATTCTTCGTCAAACGCGTCTAAATTCGCCCGCTTTAATTATGAAACCTTACGATTTAAAGTAGGTTAACAACACAATGCACGTCGGAAAATTCACTGAGAGAAAATTGCACACAACTCGAACACGATCGATACAAATGATTTAACACATTTACACTAGCTTCTGTCGGCACAAACTTGTTGCTAACGCGAAAAAGCGGAAATCTATGGGAGCCAAGGAGACACCGGTTATCGCTGGAGCAGACGATACTGATAAGGGTTATACTATGCAGTCGCGAAAAGCCGTGCGCCCGCATTAGCGTATGGCCACCAGTCGAATGTATGTCACGTCGTGTCAATGACTTCAGCCGGTAAACAGTGCTTACACGTGCGCGGGGGACGCGAAATCGAAGCCCGACTAGATAATCTGTCAATCAGTATAGACGACAACGCGCGCTTTGACAGCTGTCACTGATGACGTTACGCGCGCCTGGCGCGCCGGTGGCGGGAAAATTTGACTCATTTACTTTAATTTTCATGCATGCATTTCGTATCGAACTTTTATCTTTTCTTTTTCTTATCGAAGCGTTCGTAACGCATACCTATAAAAGAAGTTTGTCAAACATAAATCATTATGCAAATTAATATAATTTAAATGATTGAAAAGGAATAATAGTCGAGCTTTTAAGAGATCGCATACTAACTCTTTACAAGATTCTACCAAGTACCAGTCACTCGAAGGCACTAAATTCGCATTAGATCGATGATGTAAAAAGGTTTTATATAATAATTAGACCAGTATGATTGACGTTCGGTTAACGTCGGATTCTGACGGATTGCGCCAATTCTTACTTCATTATATGATTGATTTTTCAATCAACAAATAGGTAATTGCAATTCGTAACATTCACCAAATGCTATTATGATTATGAGAAGTGTTGTAAAGAAACGTTAATAAAATAAGATGGTAGAGTAAAATTTTGTGACAAGATTTGGAATAAATTTTAAAAGCTATCATTTAATATCAGAATCATATAAATGCACTATCTACATGAAAATTAATGAAATGTATAGAGAGAAAAAGTTCGGGCGAAGCCGCGGGCAGAAAATTTTCTTATAAAACATTCAATTAGGTACCGAATACAAGATAATGTGTATTGAAATAAGAAACAACGAAATTTCTTTTACAATGACATAGATAAGCCTTATCAGCAAGTGAAGTTGAATTTACTCGTTATTATTTAACTAGCTGTGCCCCGCGGTTTTAACCGCAGAGAAACCCGCAAAATCAAGTACTTCTGAGTTATTCTGACGGTGCATTTACATAAAACGAGCGAATGCTCATTCTAACCCTACTATGTCAAATTCTTTTAATGTAAACAGACGTAGAACATTCTTTCGTTGTTCTTAGTGCGTTCGAAAAGATTCTATGCAATGTTCTAATACTGTACAACATTGAATACGAGTTTTCGTTTTACACTAAAAGATCACGAAAGAATGCTCTTGCGCTAGCTCTATGTTCGTTTGATGTAAATGCACCTGCACCGTGATGTATATTACTTCAAAATTTCATCCAAATCCGTCGCGTAATTTGCTCCAGTAACAAACAAACATACATACATCTATCCTCACAAACTTTCGCATTTATTATATTAGCTGGATTACTATTCACTATACGTATGAATCGTAAACGTTATGTCATTTTGAACAAGAAAAACCGGTTGTGGTGGTCAGTCACATCACCGAAAACCGGTAATGGCGTTTATGATTTATAATGTTTTGACTGGCCTATCGTTGGCATTACGATTACTATGCACTTTGGTTAAATCATAGATTACTAAATCTAATGTATAAAAATTAAAATTCTAGTATCGCGGTGTTTGAAGATAAACTCCTCTGAAACAGCTGGACCGATGCTCATGAAATTTTGTAGGTCTGAGAAAACGCAGTACGACGTTTGTCG
This sequence comes from Colias nastes, assembly GCA_907164665.1. Taxonomy (NCBI): domain Eukaryota; kingdom Metazoa; phylum Arthropoda; class Insecta; order Lepidoptera; family Pieridae; genus Colias; species Colias nastes. The sequence goes on from CAJQZM010033412.1 coordinate 17,306, forward strand.
CGACAACTAGTAGTTACTATAAATGTCTAGTTTCTAGTAATGTTATAAGTAACGAATAAATTAACTCTTTTAACAAGTTTTTCACCCGCGACTTCACCCACTTTATCTAAAACTGAACAAATAATACATTTAAAATCTTCCCCAAGAAATCTATCAATTCGTATAAACCGCATTCAATTCGATCTAAGAGCAACTACGGAGTTTCTTGCCGGTTCTTCTCCATAGATACTGCTTTCCGAATCGGTGGTAAATGTTAAAAATATGTAATGACGATTCAAAAGTGCTTCTAGAAAAAGTCTAATTGAATAAATAAATGTTTGAGTTTGAGTTTAAGCATACATAATATGGACAGGTAGCGAGATGCGAATTTCTTTTATACCATGAAGTGAAGTTATAATTAATGTAGCGTTTTATTCTATAACTAACAGGCCCGGGTCTAAAATTAAAATAGCTCCTAATAATTTTCAATTGAATGCCAAAACTATAAACTTCTATAGGAATGTCGTTTGTGAATCATTCTTATATGAATTTAGATCTAAAACAGAAAACTAAAAAGCAAGGTTACCTCTGCAACTTCCTTCTTAGATAAGAAGTTGATCTAAGATTTAAAAATAATTGAATTATCTGAACATTATTTATTAAGACGATTCTAAAACACGAACTTTTGTCTTTCTTACGTGCTGCTCCGCAGCAAATACGCCAATTTTAATACGACTTTCACTTAAAGATAGATGAGGTTACAGAGAAACAATACGTACAAACTTTTTATTCCTATGCATATGTAACAATTTTAGGTTTTACGCGGGAAAAACCACGTCAACATTAACTCTAGCCCGAATAAAGCCAGAGCACAGAGCACAACTATCTTATTATTTATTGATAACTAGCTTACCGCCCGCGGCTTCGCCCGCTTTGTCTAAAACCTAATAAATTATATACTACAACCTTCCTCTTGAATCACTTTATCTATTGAAAAAACCGCATCAAAATCCGTTGCGTAGTTTTAAAGATTAAGCATACAAAGGGACATAGAAACAGAGAAAGCGACTTTGTTTTATAATTTATACTATACTATGTTGTGATAATTACTTAATAATAAATACATTATTAATTACGATAAAAAACAATTAAAAACTAAAGAAACGTGCTAAGAAAGCAGTGTTCTTGATATTCGCTATCGTATATTGCATAGCTGGCATACTATTCGTTTCTCAGAAAGATTCCGATCATTCCGAGATTATTGTTTTAGTATATTGTCTTCTTCACATAGTTTCAAATTGAGATTGTTAATATGCATCTAATAGCTATCTCTCAATCTATATCTTTTTTGCATTTCTATGTAAAGGCGTTGCGAAAATTAACAAATTTTCTTTAAATGATTGATTAAGTATTAATAGGCCTGTATTTATGTCGGTCTCTAAATCAGGTATCTGCATTTCTTTACGTATACCTATTCAATTAAAGAATTAAAAAATACTATTTCCTGTATTAATTATTTCTAGGACTATTCCACTTTTTCCTACGACAAAAAATAGTCGTTGACTAGTTCCCGGTTTAAAAACTATAAAAATATTTGAAATATATTACAAATATGTTCGACTTTAAAAATGTACATTTCAGTCGTAGTTTCAATACGACTGTATGTTTTGGGCCTCAGAGCTTCCGACTGTATGGACCGATTTTGATGATTCTTTTTAAGATCTAGATCTAAATTATCAATACTAGATTGATAATTTGAAGGCATTTTAGTATTAAAAAAGATTAATTGTTTCAAGTTTCTTTATTACATTTTCGCAAAACATCGTGATGGATAGAGTATTGTTGAATAGAAAGTTAGTGAAAGCTGTCTTCAGTTGACGCATCAACGACTGATTGCACGGCATGTTATTTTTTGTAATTGAAAATAATAACAGTCATATTTATTAGAAAACTAGCTATGCCCTGTGGTTTTACCCGCATTGTTCGGCTCCTGTTGGTTTTAGCGTGATGATATATAGCCAATAGCCTTCCTCGATAAATGGGCTATCTAACACCGAAAGCGCGTTCAAACAAACAAACAAACAAACTCTTTGGCTTTATAATATTAGTATGGATTTGTAATGGCGGCTAAGAGGTCAGCGAAGGTACGAAAGACGTAGGTTGGGACGCCTCATGATCGATAATTTTCTATTGCTTAATTTTAAAATGTTTATAATGCATATTTTCGATGTTTTGAAACGAAAAATTAAAACAATATCATCATCATCATCAGCCCATATATGTTCCCACTGCTGGGACACGGGCCTCCTATGAGTGTACACTGTACAGGCCATAATCCACCACGTTGGCCAAGTGCGGGTTGGCGGATGACACATGTCATCGAACTTTTGATTCTTTGACATGTCGGTTTCCTCACGATGTTTTCCTTCACCGTTCGAGCTGTGGTGATGCGATCAACGAAGATTCCGATGGTGAATATAGAAAAATTAATTAGAATATTTTTATTTATTTGTAAAATAATAATCTGTATATTGGTAGCTCTACATTCAGGATGTTTTTCGGAAGTATATAGATAGGTACGTAGATATATATTTTTCATCTCTGTAGTGTAAACAGCTTGAGAAGTAACACTAGGAATATCAAAATTATAAAACAGTTAAAACGGCGAATTTTGGCGCCAAATTGCATGATTTTTTTTTTAAAGCCACCGAGTGGGGTATCAAAATGCAGGGTTTTCCACACCGATTCAAGCTGACATTTTTCTTTAACAATTTTTTTAAATTTCCAAACATTTTCATACTTTTAAATATATTTGTGAATCGTAACTTCTGGTAGTTACTCCAAAACACGGTAACGTTAGTTTGTACCGTTAAGCGTACCGCAATACTTGTAAAATGGTGCACTTCACATTCACTGGGTTTTTGACCTAAAACTATAATACTTAACACTGGAATTTGCACTGTAGCACTGCTTATATTATATCTATACTAATATTATAAAGCTGAAGGGTTTGTTTCTTTGAACGCGCTATTCTCAGGAACTACTGGTCGGATTTGAAAAATTCTTTCGGTGTTAGATAGCCCATTTATCGAGGAATGCTAGGCTATATATCGTCACGCTAATACCAACAAGAGCGGAGCAAAGTAAAGCCGCAGGGTACACTTAGGCCCAGATTCACAGTCGTGACTTTACTTTACCGCAAAAGAGTCTTCACAAAGTAAACTTTGTATGACCGAAGTTTACTTTCAACATATTTAATTTCAGAAAAAATTGCTTGACTTTCCTTAGAAAAGTACGGCCTCAAAGTAAAGTACAGGGAAAGACGTGTGACTGTTACATTATACGCATAATTTATGTTTTTGAGAACATATAATTGAATTAAGTTATATTTCCATATATAATAATAACATTATTATTTTATATCAAAAATTAATTGATTAGAAAAAAAACACAATGTAGGTATTACGTGGATTTGCAATAATAATTGTCAGTCAGGTAGCAGTTTCAAATCCGTTATAACAAGCCAGGGTCGGGAAGATTGTTGTAGAAATATCAAAAACCGGTAGCCACAGCAAAATTCGTCAGAAAAATATTATAATGTTATAAGACAAACGAAGCAATGCAACGATCAACAAATCAACAAAAAAATGTCACTCAAATCGACATGACGTTTCGAGCTATAACCCAACCATATTAAAATGCGTTTCTGTTCTAGGAAATTAGTTTAAAATGAAGGCCTACATGATTTATACGCATAGTCATGTAAAGTTTACTTTGAGACCAAAGTCATGATTATCCACTCCTTAGCCTTTACTAAGTAAAGTATAGTTTTCGGAAAGTAAAGATGAGCTTGACACGACTAAGAAATATATTTTTCTGTGAAAGTAGATCTTTCCATCAAAGTAAAGTTAAAGTGCGATCTGTGAATCTCGGCCTTAGTCCCTAATATTGTGTAGTGACTCAGTGGTGAATGTCGTTGGCTTTATGGTCGAGGGTTCGAGTAAGTAAAAATTAAATTTATTATTAACTAGTGGTCCGCCCCGGCTTCGCCCGTGGTACCTACCTGCATGTTTAAACTATCCTATCTCTCAAGTTGGATCGAACTTCACATGGTGTGCGAATTTTATTATAATCGGTTAAGTGGTTTAGGAGTCCATTGAGGACAAACATTAAGATGATTTAATCTGCACATTATCCACCTCACTACTTATCCTCTTACCGGTGAAGGAAAGTATTCAAACTTCTTTATTTTGCTGAATATTGTGAAAACATAGGTCCTACTACTAGGCCGCCAAATTGTACATTTATTTTAACCCTCAATTCACTACGTGAAATTTGCTAACATAAACAGCTTCCATGAGTCCACTGGACTCATATATTTTCTTAGCGTGGTTTTTTCAAATAAAACTCTTTTTTTTATT
>CAJQZM010033412.1:21715-37381 GCA_907164665.1 Colias nastes
AAACTGGATAAACTTCTGAAATACTCTTAAAAATAAAAAAAACTTATTCTAACAGTCTTAAAAAACAGAGTTATTTTCAAAGCCCTACAATAATAACAAATATTTTTAACTAATAACTCTTTTTAATTTTATAAGACTTCTAAAGGAATACAAAACCGAAAATAAACAACAAAAATGTACGCTTCTATACAAAAAAAACGTGCAATGGGGTATTACCACCGATTACAGGCAACGACGGCATACCTTTTTTGAGCAACTCAAACATACAGGCTTCAGAAATCTAGTGCATAAATGTGCCGTCTTTGTTCTCTTTTTGTAATTACATAGATAACAATACTTTCTTTCTGTCCTAGGTAACTTGTCTTCGGTTTCAGAGTGGCTCGCATCTTCAGGAATGTCTCTTTTCATGATATATGAAATCGAGCAGCGAAGTTGTCGTGGCAAACGTGTACTGTGCAGACGTGTCATCAAATTACATTTTACAAACCTACAACAACAACAAAAATTAAAATAAATATTTTTATATCATTAATACGACAAATAAGCAACATTTAAGAATCGTAACAAATAAATAAAATATTACTTAATTCTCTAGTATGAGTCCATGGGACTCACTCGACGTAATAACTTACCAATTACGCAGCGCAGGCGCAAGTCCTCTCGCTACCGCGGTGCCCGCGTCACTGCAGGAAGGTACTGAGACGGTGGAGGAAATAAGTCACTAGGGGAAAAAATTATAATAGTTTGAAAGTTCGATGTGAGTCCAATGGACTCAGGTAGTGAATTAAGGGTTAAGTTACCTATCGTTTCTGTAAATGTTGTTTTTGTGTGCATTGTACAATAAAGTGTTTTCTATTCTATTCTATTCTAATATGTATAACTCATGAACGGCTGAACGGATTTTAATGGGCTTTGGTTGAATGACATTGTTTGATTGATCGTTTATTTCTTGCTATTTAACTCAAAAACTGCGGCAAGAACACAACAAAGAATAATAAAAATATGAATATTAATAAAAATACGCAACATACAAATCTTAGACAATACATTCGTCGTTGCCATTGACAACCCGGAAGTGAGCGTTTGACTAATTTTGTTTCGTTTCCTGTTTCGATGTTTCTGTTGTCTCTGGTATAAAAACGTGTATAAGGTTGTTGGTGTTTAATTCGTTTTATTGTTGATATAAAATATAAATCTTAGTAGGTAATATTTGCGAATACAATATCGTTGATGTTGGAATCTAACTATGGAAAATGTATGATAATCCATACTAATATTATAAATGCGAAAGTAACTCTGTCTGTCTGTCTGTTACTCAATCACGCCTTAACTACTGAACCAATTTGCATGAAATTTGGTATAGAGATATTTTGATACCCGAGAAAGGACATAGGATAGGTTTTATCCCGGAAATCCTACGGGAACGGGTTTTTCTTTGAAAACGCGGGCGAAGCCGCGGGCGGAAAGCTAGTATTAAATAATTAAACAAGGAGCAAATACATATTTTTTTAATAAATATGTTTTTTTTTGTAGTGTAAAAATTTTTAAACATAAAAATTAAAATCTAACTAAATATTTAACCCACATTGATAACAAATTAATAATTATCGACAAATCCAAAAATCGTAACATTCTATTACATCACTAGGATTCGAAAAAGTAAAAATTCGAAATAATTCAAACATCGAACACTGATGATCGAGCAAGCAAGAGGTTGTTGATTTAATTCATTAGAGCGAGCGGGACGGCGCGACCGGCGTGCGAGCGAGACGCACTTACGTATGTCACCGTGCGCGGGAACGGGATGACGTCAGTCTGTTGACGTAGTAGTAGATGAGATAAGGAGCTATCAGCGAGTGCGCGTTTGCAATGAGGCTAGTACTCGACTGAAGTTTTTGCTGCATTTGTTAATTGTTTACTATTCTTTAGTAGGGAACTTACTTGTTGTTCGTGGTTTTTGGAAGAGTTGTATTGAAATTATAGCTCACTTTCTACTATTTTTCATGCTAATATTATCGTGAATTTTATTAACTATCAGTGAAGCAATATTTGTAAGTATTTCATGAAAAAAAGAGTTTTTCGGACTGTAGGATATTGTTTAGCGGAGATTATAAATTGTAATCTAGATTAGCGAACAAAATGCTTTTTATATGGATAGTACGCGAGAAAATTGTCTGGTATTTTGAATAAATAATAAAATATTAAGTAATGATAAAAAAATTGATAACAGAATGTGATTGTGAGAATGAGTGCATAGTAAAAGTCGCTATTATGACTTTCAATATTTCCTCGGAAAGGTTTAGGATTAAAGATTAATTATTGTTAGGATGCATGTAAATAATTTTGTGCTAAATACTTAATATTGTATTCAAACTCAATACTTTTTTATTCCTAAATGTTTAAAATGCAAATGTAATAGCAACTTTCCCAAACGTAGGAAACTAATGTGATGAAAATCGTCAATAAATTCACTAATCATACAAATATAATCAAACATTAATACACATTTAAGATACTTAAAATCTTAAATACTATTTCATAAGTAAATGAAAACAATTCATTTTCCTACAAAACTACTATCCTACCTTTATTACACAGCGATGTAAACGAGGCATCATTCACTCACACATACAAGTACAACTCCACGCACACAGCCACAACTTATTATGAGTAGTAAATTCAGGAGGATGTTAGTGAATTTTAATCTTTATCGTTTTCTTACATAAACTCATTTAAAATTATGTTTTATGTTAACAAAAAATATTTTGTTTTCATAAAATATGAATTTTAATTGTTTAACATGACGTAATAATTGTACAATTTATATTTGAGAGGTTTATGTTCCCAAAATTATAATTTTTATACTATGTAGATTAGAGTTCTAACTTGTAATATTAATCTTTGTAATTTTAATTAATAAACAGGTTTTTAAATGCAGTACTACATATTATAAATATGTAATTAAAATATATTTATGACTTCAAATTAAAAATAAAAAGTTCAAATGAACCAGTTCAGTTATTCTTATAAGATCTAAAAGTCTTAAATTTTTGCTCAAAAATTTTGCGTCTTCAACATAATCTACGAACGATCCTATTCCAAACTCAACCACAAATTCAATACAAACCTCACATTCGATACAAATTTCTAAAAAAAAAAACTATTGTAACTGGCAACTAGGGTTGTTGAGGATTCCTCTTCCGCTTCCTCATAATGCGGAAGTTCCGCAATATTTTGGGTTCCTCAACCGTTACCGCATCCTCAAAAATTAAATCAAAAAATTCCTCTTCCGCTATCGCTTCCTCAAAATTTAGAGGAAATTTATGAGGATGCCGTATCTACGACAACGCACTCGCTGCAGCGCGATGCCGCGCCGCGCCGGGCCGATCCGATCGGGCGGCGAATATACAAAGCCTATATTCTATTTGAGTCACGAGTCGGACTCTAATAGATGAGCTTTTGTTTATGCATATAACTCGACAAAACCCAATCCATCTCAGTAAAAAAGTGACTCAAATGGATTAGCTTTTGTCGAGATACTTTCAAACTTAACATGAACAAAACCTAGTCGGCCGAGTCTTACCTTTAAATTCGCAGCCGGCGAGTACCAGAAACCACAGAACTATAGTGCCAGAAACGACATTAGAGCGATTCCCACTAAAAAAAAAACTAACTGGTACATATTATGTAAGCTTAAACAACTTGTTTGTTTTTTAATTTAAAATGACTTTTGACACACATTCTTTAGTAAATGTTTCTTTCTGAGTAAATATTATGTTATTATGTTTAGGGGTAAAAATGCTATGATAAACATCAGTAGGACTTCATGAATATCGAATTTTAAAGTCGATAATTATGATCATTAAGATAAGTAAGGTAAGACTCTATTCGACTAGGTTTTATTCGTATGTAATGTATGAAAATATCTCGACAAAATCCAATCGATTATAGTCACCTTTCTTACTGAGACAGATTAGGTTTTGTCGAGTAATATGCATAAACAAAATCATATCTGAGTCCGACTCGTGACTCAAATAGTATAGTATAGGCTAGGCTTTGTAAATTCGCGATCGGGTGAGCGAGACCATGCCACCCGCGCTGTTACTTGCCTGTTTCTGCATATAATATTTTTTTGCAATTAATAAGCTCAAAAACTGTTGGACCAATTAATATTTTTATTGAATATGAACACTGAGTAAGATGCTTTTTTATGACAAAGGGGCAATTTTGCTAGTAGTTAAAATATCAATATGTACAGACAGGAGAGTGGCTTTTGTTTTAATTTTTAATTTTGATTATAATTTCCTATCATCCTCGTCCTCATCCGCTTCCTCTTCCGCTTCCTCATCCGCATCCTCTTCCTCAAAAAAATATCCTCATCCTCATCCGCATCCCCTAAATTTGCGTGTGAAAATTCCTCTTCCTCCTCCTCTTCCTCATAATCACTTCCTCAACAACCCTACTGGCAACCTACAAAACACAAAAAGAAAAAAAAACAAGAATTCATTTTCCACCTTCTCTAGATGCGTCATGCAAGCGTGTTGAACTCACGCACACAGCCACAACACGTGAAGACAATAAAACCGCGTGTGTGTGCGTGATCAAGTGAGCTAGATAATGTACGTGGATTGAGCAGTCGCGATCGTTGCTCAAATGCTGAGGTGCGTCTAGTTTGACGAGAATGTCGACCGCATTGATGCAAATTCGTTTGTCAATTATGTTTATGTATTAAATGGATAGTTGATATGAGAATTGGGTTAAATTTACTGCACGTCTGCTATCCCATGCATTTTCTCAAATCTATCCTAATAATATAGTAATTATAGTAAACATGTATTAAATGTATACTTGGTACTGTAAATTGTAATCGAGTTAAATTAATTGCACGTGTTCCATTTATCTGATACATTTTCTCAAATTTGTACTAATCACTACTAGAGAATCCAATCCCGCATCAAAATCGCGATCCCGCAAGCCTGCGGGATTAAGATCATCAATCCCGCGGATCCCGCGGGATTTGCGGGATTTTTATTATTATTATTTTTGTTTCATGTATAAAGAAAGAAAATACACACAAATAAGTATTTTTAATTATTCTTATCAACATGAAGCAAAGTTATCACTTATATTGTAAATTAAATATAATGATGTTTAAGACAATACAATATTTACAATATTTCACGTTTCATATTTAGATTTTTATTTGAAATAGAACATACCTATTCATTGGTTTTAGAGGCATTTAAAGTCAGCTTATTTTTTTTGTTGAAAATACTTTCGAAGAAATGATAAAGTATCTAACGTTTCATCTTTTAGATTTGATCTTATCTTGTTGCATAAATAGCCAGCGGCGGAAAAAGCACGCGCGGCTTCCACACTTGTAGGCGGAATTGACTTTACATAAGTATAAACAGCTTCCAAATACTTCCCCCTATTCCCTCCACATTCAAAAAGTGTCAATATCAAATCAGTTGAATTATCTCGAGTGGGTACACGCACAGCAGCTCTAGACTCTGCCACCCATTCAGTACGCGCAAAGTTAAATCCCCGTGCGCCGTAGGGGAATCCCCAGTCATAGAGTACTGGAACTGACATTGATTACGTTCCGTTCCGTCCGATAATAGTTCCGATCATCGTCTGAGCCTATTTTTCTTACTTTTTTTCAATCCCGCGAACGTGCGGGATCCCGCATGAGTAATCCCGCATTTTTGATCCCGCAAAAAAGGTGCGGGATCCCGCATTAGCGGGATCCCGCGTTTGCGGGATTGGATTCCCTAATCACTACATAGTAGAAAACAAAGTCGCTGTCGCTGTATGTCCATCTTTATGTATGCCTAAATCATTAAAACTATGCAACAGATTTTGATGTAGATTTTTATAGAATTTAGATAGAATTTATTCCTGAGGAAGGTTTTAGTATATAATTTATTTGATTACAGACAAAGCAGGCGAATCCGCGGGCGGAATGCTAGTAAATAATAATTATAAAGCTTGAAGGTTTTGTTTTATCGCTAATTTCCGTAACTACTTGACCCATTTCAAAGATTCTTGCACCATCGGATTTGTACGTGATCCGGGATCCCTGGACCCTGAGTGCTATAGGTTAAAATATGTACCACAAGCGAAGCCGGTACAATACTAAACACAATGCTATATAATTTATTTTTCGATGCATTTATGTTAAAAAAAATATACCACTTCTCAGGTAGGTACTTCAATTTTCGATGTCATCAATCACTCATTTTAATTCATGAATAAGAACCCCATTGGAGGTTAAATAAAACTTATTATATGCACTTCAATAATTTAGTTTTTATTCATCGTACCTATAAAATTTAAATGGAACCGACTTCATTCGATCTCGAGTCTTGATAGAAATAATTCTTAGAATGAATCGCCAACTCTAAGAAAACTAGCGCTTCATATTAAAAACAATATTGTTATTTTTTTCTGCAAAAATTATTAAATAAGGAATACAATACCTAATAAATTAATTAGAGTAGAACAAACTGTAATTAATAATAATTGCTTTGCTATTATATTAATTATATTACGAGTATAATATTCACGATTATATCAGTAAGTTGACTTTGAATTGCACTAATATTATGTGCGTATTTTCCACAATAGTTACATTATTCATTTTTAATGTTTTTACTTAGATTTACTAGCTGTGTTGCGCGGTTTAACCCCCATTACTCAGCTTCTTTAGGTTTAGCGTGATGATTTTTCAAATCGGATCGGTGGTTCCTGAGCCTAGCGCATTCAAGCAATCAAACTAACTCTTCTTTATCATATTAGTATAAAATAATAATTATATTAAACCAAAGTTTAAAACTTAACCGAGAGTGTGGTCAGGATAGGTAAATATTCAATTTAAATCAAATGAATACATAATAGAAACTGTCAACTGACTGACTAGTTAGCCTATAAGTTTGTAGTGAACCTGCCTTCCAAGCCAGAGGTCGTGTGTTCGATTCCCACCCAGGGCAAATATTTGTGTGATAAAAATCGATATTTACTCTGTGTCTGGGTATTAATTATCGATATAACTATAAATTTAAAATACCAGGTTTCCATAACACAAGCTATTAAGCTTAGTATGGCATCAGATCGTGCCGTAGGTAAAACATGTCATGAAATATTATGAACACGAGCTACTTAAATAAATAAATGGACAAATAGTTCGGTACAAACATGTCGCATTTGGACAAATTTTACAAATCTTCAAAAGATATTACCTAAATCCTAATCATAACTTAGACAAATCCTAAAAACCAAAACTCATTAAATGTGTTCAATCGTTCTTGAGTTATATGTGGTTTAACTAATAAAATTATAAATGATTATTTGATAAGTACTTAGTCAACTCTCGACCTAATAAAAACATGTTAAAATACACTATATTAGCATTTAGTATAGTGGTTACAATATGGGTAACCACTACGCAACCACAACAGGACAACCCGGCAAATTATGTGGTGCCCAAAATATTTTAACACTGTAGGGGTGTCGAGTTTATTCTTGGCCATCTATTTACTATGCAATATTTTATTTTATTATCTTTCATTCTGTGTGTACTAGCTTGATCACGCGGTTTCTTTTGCATGGTAAATCTCTGTCTTTAGTATTGTGAGCGTTGACTAATTATTGACAAACATCCATAAATTTGTCTAACGAAACATAAAATCTCATTTATGAAAAAAAAATTACAGAATTAAAAATAATAGATTTACTCAATATTTGGTTAGTTAAGATGTATCAAAATATTCCTAGTATTTGTAGTCTCTGAAATAATCAAGTCTATAATCTATATCTGCAAAACAAATATTTTAGCTTTAACTTTACAATGAATTAAATAAAACCGGCCAAGTGCGAGTCGGGCTCGCGCACAAAGGGTTCCGTAGCAGCAAATATAATAAATTACAGTTAAATCAACCTATCTCAAAAACTATAAGAGATACTTTGATCAAACCAAAAATCGTTGAAAGAGTTAATTAGCATGCATCACCTCTATTTTTTTTAGAATTTTATACCCCGTAGTTATAAAAATAGAGGGGGGGGGGACATACTTTTTACGACTTTGAGAGCTGATATCTCAAAAACCGTTCACTTTAAGAAAAATGTTTTTTAGAAAACTTTATATCATTTTAAAAGACCTTTCCATTGATACCCCACACGGGTATGTACATCGAAAAAAAAAATTTCATCCCTCAGTTACATGTATGGGGGGCCCCACCCCCAATTCTTTTTTTTACTATTTAGTGTCATATTTTTGTAGCGGTTCATACAACACATATTCCCATCAAATTTCATCACTGTAGTACTTATAGTTTCCGAGTAAATCGGCTGTGACAGACGGACAGACGGACAGACGGACAGACGGACATGACGAAACTATAAGGGTTCCGTTTTTGCCATTTTGGCTACGGAACCCTAAAAAAAATACATTACAGCCAATTACAGAATACCGTCACTAATCACTATAAACATTTAGGGCTTTTCAATCGTGCATCGTATTAAACCAACAAATAAAAATATGTCAAGTTGCCAGTCTTCTGATATAATACTTTACAGGTGACGTTGGAATACTTTACAAGAGTTTAAACTAAAGATTGAAAAATGACCTTTTAAACAACTGAAATCCTTAACAAATATGTTACAAAGTGGACTGCATTTAAAAGCGATTTACACCATAATATGTCAAGCGCTTCGTGGTTGATTGGATTAACCGTTCCCATTAACGTTTGTTTACTTTTAAGAAATGTTGCCAGTCAAACTTGATTGCGGGTATTTATACAAATTGGTATAATCTCGATGAAGTTGTTGAGCAAAAAAGGATTTAGTGTAAAATGTATTATTTGAAAAGAATTTAAAATGCATGCAGTGAAGATTACATGCTTCATGTGCTTTTAACATTATTATTATTCATATTAAATATTTTGAAGTGAAACTTATATAGGCGCGTTAGGAGTAAAATTTCGAGGTCGCATCATGGCAATACTATCATGTCATGGAGTAAGGCGACGATTTTGGTATCTATGAATCTTGCCAAAGAAATTTCATTTCTGACACGTGTGCTCGACACAGACGCTCGTTTTTTATGTATCTAATTTAAATGGATATTGAAATCAAAACTTTTTAGAACTCTCCTTCAGAAAAAAGTAATACCTACCAATACAATTACTGCATAAGTTTTTCGTGCTCTAGCTTTCAAATATATTTCCAAAATCCACTCCACTGGAATGAGTTTAGTACATAATTGATAAAATTTTGAAAAACAAAAAAAATATATAGGCATGAAGCTAGTTAAGTTTAAATCTAAGATCAAAACATCTTACATCTTACGCAGTACACGCACACATGCAAACTTAGCTGCATATACATGTACGTTTGTAACAATTATTTATATATGTGTCCATGTAACGACCTTACGGAATTCGAAATTTGAAAATTCAAACTTTATTTTTTTGGAACGCAAACTTTTTAGGTGGCGGTTTAAATATTTAAACATAGAGTATGGATAGAAGTTTTTGGTTCTGGTTTTTGGATTATTAAATAATTTGAAGCTTTTCTTAAAGACTAGCTGCGCCCCGCGGTTTTTACGCAGTGCTCCGCTTCTGTTGGTCTTAGCGTGATGATATAATATAGCCTATAGTCTTCCTCGATAAATGGTCTATCTAACACCGAAAGAATTTTTCAAATCAGACCTTTAGTTTCTGAGATTAGCGCATTTTAACAAACAAATCAGCTTTATAATATTATAGTATAGAATATAAATATAATATAAACTCAGTTCCGTAAATGGTAATAAGAAAAATAAAGATTTTAAAGCAATGAACGAATATCTCATTATAGCTCATTATGAATGAAAAAAGAAAAAAAAAGGTTAGAGTATGTTAAACATTTTTTATCAATTTACTTTCCCTGTCACCAATTAAATTCTATAAATTTGATCCTTCTTTCCGATTAAAAAAAAATTAATCACCATTAGTCGAATGTTACAATATTTCCTTTTATTGAAGAAATTTTCCTTCTACGTATTGGAATTATTTTGTTTGTATATTTGGTAAAAGCCTGCAGCCTAAAAACTTTGATGGAATTAAACTTGGGATGTGTCATCATCAGGATCATCCAAACTAATCCAAATCAGTCCATCCGTTCCTACACCATCTACTACCAAACATACAAACTAACATTACAAAACACTTATACTTTAAAATGATCATAAGCCAAATTCAAACTTAATTCACAAGGGTGCCCACCCTTGTTAATAATAATTTATCCGTCCTGCTCTAACACGTGAGTTTATCGTATTGCCGTCTCGCTCTGCTCGCAAATGAAAAATCAATGTGTACTTGTCTTCTGTCAGCCATCTTGTATTATTGTTGACATTTAAAAGTACGGTTGGCATATTTTAATTTTTTTCAGGTAATTATTTATATTTTAATGCAATTTAACAAATTAGGTAAATCTATACCTACTAATATTATAAAGCTGAAGAGTTTGTTTGTTTGTTTGAACGCGCTAATCTCGGGATTCGGGAACGACTGGTTCGATTTCAAAAATTCTTTCGGTGTTAGATAGCCCATTTATCGAGGAAGGCTATATAACATCACGCTACGACCAACGGGGGTGAAACCGCGCGGAGCAGCTAGTTATAAATATGATTTTTTAGTTATTAAATGAAGACGGAATAAAGCATGTTTTAAAGCCGTTAAAATGTAAAGAGAAATTAATTACATGCGACCATATTATGTTTTGACCAAGTAAGTGATTTAAGTTACTTGCACAATACTATACTTTTTCTTACAAGTAAATAAGTTCCTTCAACTATCCTACTAACATAATTATACTTACATAAAGTTTTAACAATGTGTGTATATTTTTTATTTTTCAGACTTCGAGGCAAAAACCAGTGAACGGATGATTAATGTAACATATTATACGAGAAAAAAACATTAGCTACAGATATATTTTTCCCACAGATTCATCCGAGTGAAACTGCGCAGCACAGCTAGCCTATATATACGACTCTCGAGTGCAGCCAGGAACTACAACTAGTATCCATACCAATAACCTAATTCTTAGTCTTCTAATTTACGAGACATCACTTAAAACAAGGTCACCCGTCACTTGCAAAGTTGCAAGGGAGTGCCGTGGGTATGTCAAATTTGACATACAGACATACTAAGCGCTTGTCCCGGCTTCGTTCGGAATTGAGAATAAATTCGGACTATGTTGTTCGGTAAAGAAGTATCTTTATGATGTAAACAAATAAAAATATTGTTTTAATTATGCGATATACAAACATCACTTCTCCCTTGGAACATCACTACATAGTATAAAACAAAGTCGCTTTCTCTGTCGACTGTCCCTATATCCCTATGTATTCTTAAATATTTAAAAGTTAAAACCACGCAACGGATTTTGATGCGGTTTTTTTAATAGATACAGAGATTCAAGAGGAAAGCTTTAGTATATAATATATTAGGTTTTAGGCAAAGCGAGCGAAGCCGCGGGCGGGAAGCTAGTAGAATATAAATATAAGAACTATGGCATCTCTTAAATGACGTCACAGCGCACGTGCGCGCGGTGCGAGGGTGGGTCGCGATGTCAATCTCGACATACAGACGATTTGACATACATTTTGTATTATTATTTGTTAGTTTGGCTTAACCCGGATGGAAAGCAGGTAAGTTATTTGTATTATTTTCTCTAATTACGAGTTTTTATTTTTTTTTATTATGAAGTAAATTTATTCTGTAATATAAACAAAAAACTCAAAAACTACTGCATCGATTTTCATCCTGTTTTTACTAATGGATAGCGTGGTACTGGTACCTACTCGAGGAAGGTTTAATAAAAATTTTAAATTTTAAAGTAAGCTTTAAAGCATGCGAAGCTGCGGGCGGATAACTAGTTAACCTACAATGATTAAATTGTAGGATGTAAGAAATGAAAGAAATATTTTCAGCTATTAACGATGTAAATATAATTTTTAAGTTTGTGAAAAAATATATTTCATGACAAATTTCGATTTAGCGCCATCTATGTTAGTTTCAAAGTACTAAGTTAAAACCTAGGTCTACGTTTTTTAAACCTTTGTCGCATCTGGCAGTTTGATGTTGATTGGATGAAGAGTCTCAAATTCGATTCATAATATAAAGCAAAACCCGGTTTATTGAACGAGTTATTCTCAGGAACTACTGAACCGATTTCGACGTACGTTATAGCATGTTATAGGCCTGAATTTCCCAGCCTTTTCCGCTGATAAAACAAGAAAAGCATTAGTGACAAGACTAGTCTGACAGACGGACTTTGACGTTTTTTTTTATAGGCTATACATTATATAATTATATCTATACTAATATTATAAAGCTGAAGAGTTTGTTTGTTTGAACGCGCTAATCTCGGGAACTACTGCTCCGATTTGAAAAATTCTTTCGGTGTTAGATAGCCCATTTATCGAGGAAGGCTATAGGCTATATATCATCACGCTAAGACCAACAGGAGTGGAGCACTGCGGGTAAAACCGCAGGGCACAGCTAGTGCTATGTACAAATCTTAAAACCAAAATATACCACCCATCATTAAAATATTCGCCAAGCAAGGGTTAGATAATTTTATTTATTAGAGCGTTACACACACACTAACACATACACATATTATAAGCTATACGTATCAATGTATGTGTGACCACGTGGTTCGGCCCACCCCCTCACGACGCTGGTCTCCTGGTACAGGCGCTACGTGCTAAATGCTTTGGTATTCAATTTGGAGTTTCTTTGCCTATTTAAAACCTCCTTGGAGGTGATGGTACCCTGGTAATTAGTGTGACGACAGCTCTAAGTTAATTAAAAGTACGTTTTGATTACACAAAAAAAAAACTTAAATAAATAAAAATTAACTTTAAAAACCATAACAAATTCGACTGAATTGGTTTTATTTTTAAAGCCTTTTTCGCTTCAGTCTCTAAAACGCCTGGGCTCTGCTAAAATCAACCTAGATGGTAAGTAAATTTTACCAAACAGAGAGCTGTTATTAATTATTGTTATTTGTAAGGGATTAATCAGAATAGCTAAAAATAGAGCGAAATGGAAATCCTTAGAGGAGGCCTTTGTCGGAAGACAAGCTGCCATAGAAGAACCAAGTTTGCCGATTATATAGATTAACAGCTAACGTAATAATATAATAGAGAAAATAGTTTAGAAACGTTAAAAATAATATACAATATAATATAGGAATAAATAAGGAATATTGTCAACGGCATATAGTAGTATAAGATTTTTGTAGTAGTTTGTAATGTTTTTGCAGTAATAAAGGCTTATTTTATTTTTATTTTATTAAGGGATTACAGAAACAATTCACATTTAGTAAAATGGACATACAGGGTTACTAAACAAATATAAGCGAACGAAGACGCGTGCGTTTCTTAGTCACCTTTATTAACTACTAGCTTTCCACCCGCGGCATCGCCCGCGCAATCAAAGAAAAACCCGCATAGTTCCCGTTCCCGTGGGATTTCCGGGATAAAACATATCCTTTGTCCTTTCTCGGGTATCAAAATATCTCTATACCAAATTGCATGCAAATTGGTTCAGTAGTTTAGGCACAGAGTTTAGGCGTGATTGAGTAACAGACAGACAGACAGAGTTACTTTCGCATTTATAATATTAGTATGGATAAAAAGTATAGAAGTATAGATGCATAAGTATACGAAGGTACCTTCTTAATCCCATATAGTAATGAATATAAGAGTAATACGGGCAAGGTCTTTTGCTATCCAGATAAAATTCTGACCTCATACTAGAGTTGAGTTTAATTAAAAAGTAAAAACAAAGCCTTTCACTGCTAAGGATTAGGCATGGGCTGAAAGACTTCTTAATTTGTTACATATGTAATTTTAAAAAACAGATTTAACTTATAGGAGATGAAAATATGCTAAACTGTAATATTATGCTTAAAAACTCTGACTACTAACTAGGTATTCATATCAAGAACTTATCTTTATATAAACACTTAAGAGGGCGCATAAAGCCAGAGAATTTCTATAGTTTAATGGGCGGGGCCATAGCGCGCCATGCCGCGCGCAATCATTCTTCCATCATACACCCGGCTCATCGTACACGTAAAGTTCATCGGACGCTAAATTAAACACAATATTCTTCGCTCGTTCAACGCGTATTTTCGGTAGTATAGAAATAATTATATAAAACAGTGAAGTTGAAATATTATGTAATATGATAATTCATTATTATTTTTTATTTATAATTATTGATGATAATCTATACATATAATAAAACAGTAAAAAAAGTGTATACGTATGTAATATATTCAAAAAAACAATACCTATTAGGGAAACAGTATAGAGCACGAATCCGTAAAAAAATCTGTCTGTTTGTTTATGTATGTTTGTTTGTATGATTTGAATGAATGTTATATTGTTGTGTAGATATTATATACTAGCTTTCCGCCCGCGGCATCGCCCGCGCAGTCAAAGAAAAACCCGCATAGTTTCCGTTCCCGTGGGATTTCCGGGATAAAACCTATCCTATGTCCTTTCTCGGGTATCAAAATATCTCTATACCAAATTTCATGCAAATTGGTTCAGTAGGCGTGATTGAGTAACAGACAGACAGACAGAGTTACTTTCACATTTATAATATTAGTACAACATTAGTATAATATTAGTACAAGGTAAATTAGCTTGGAGAAATTTTTGCATATTATGTAGTGGTGTGTATATTACTCAGATCTTAGAGCGCGTTTCCACTATATCGTTTAAAAATACAAAAATGTTTCGATATCCTAACATTACTATTTAATTTTATACTTATTCCTAGCAACACTCTGATTTTTGTTTTCAATAAAAACAAGTTTTTATTTGAAAGAAAATGGTTTTGACTTTATAAAAAAAAAATATAATTATCATTCAATTTCACGTCCTTGAGCAAACGACAAGACGACTACCGTGAAACAATAAAATATCGTGTCCATAATAATTTGTTTCGTTATTAATATTTGACCATAATAATTACGAAACAAAACAAATAAATAAATCGTCACTTGATAGTTGAAAGTGGAAACACGCACAAAACCAGAATAAACCAGTTTACGCTGTCCGCAGGTGCCACGTGCAGTCTTTCGTCAGTCGCTTGAAGGTCGCTTGGTACCGTAAGGCTAAGCGCGCACCGCGATTTTATGCAGCGTGATTATTTTATCGCAGAAATACAACGTATGAGTTAATATGACAATGCGCGCACATGCGATTAAATAATCGCAGCGATTTTAAAATTGTGATTTGTCACATTTTGCTTTTCTTTTTTTTTTCTTATCCTCCAAAGTAGTAAATAAAGACAAGCAACTTGTACGAAATCAATGATGAAAGTGAGTAATGATCACTATTAAATTATCGCTGTGCGCGCACCGTACTCTCTGCGATTTTCTACAGCGCGATTTTGAAATCGTGTCGCAAAAATTAAAATCGTGGTGCGCGCTTAGCCTTAGAACATAAAGCACACATTTCATTCAAAAGTTATAATTATTACGTAATTGTTAAATTTTGTATTTGTTGATTGTTGTTATTATTTGTTATTATTGTTATAATATTTGTTGAAGTGTTTAATTTGTGTGTAAGTGTTGTAACTTTATATTGTTAATTGT
>CAJQZM010033416.1:0-19391 GCA_907164665.1 Colias nastes
AAAAATAAACTCTACTCTTAATAATCTTTCTACCGCTTCTACTCCTGTTTTTCCTCCGTTTATTGTTAAACAAAGTTCTCTTGATGAAGTTAAGAGGGCTATCCTGTCCATATCGTCGAATGCCATCGGTACTGATCTTATCAGTCGTAATATGATCATTCCTATCCTTGATATCATTATTCCCGTCATTACCCATATCCTAAATTTTTCAATAATCTCCGGAACTTTTCCTAGCTCCTGGAAGGATGCTCACATCATTCCCCTCCCCAAAAAATCTAATCCATCAAACTTATCTGATTTCTGTCCTATTTCCATCCTACCATTTTTGTCCAAAGTACTCGAGCGCCTTATCCATTCCCAGCTTAGCACTTTCCTTAACATTAATAATATCCTTAGTCCTTATCAGTCTGGTTTCCGTCCTGGTCATAGTACGACCACTGCACTTGTTAAAGTTACAGATGACATTCGTTACGGTATGGATAGCAAGCAACTCACAGTTTTAGCACTTCTTGATTTTAGCAATGCCTTCAACATGGTAAATCATGATATTCTGCTGAGTTTGCTTCGTCTTATTAACTTTTCATCGACAGTTCTTGATTGGTTTTCAAGTTACCTGGGCGATCGGCGGCAGCGTGTTTTGATGGATAAAAAACAGTCAACTTGGTGCGCAGTTGCCGCCGGTGTGCCTCAGGGTGGCGTCTTGTCACCTCTTCTCTTTGCCATTTTCATAAATAATCTCACTTCTCAATTAACTTCTCCCTACCATAAGTTTGCTGACGACTTACAAATTTATACCCATTCCACGCTCGATGAACTACCAAATGCTGTTCATTCTATTAACAATGAACTGGCTAAAATTGTCATTTGGTGCGATCAATTCGGCCTTAAGATCAACCCCGCAAAAAGCCAGGTTATTGTAGTTGGTAGTCCTTATCAAATATCTGAGGTTGACTGGGGTATATTGCCTGCTGTACATATTAACGGTGTTATAATACCTTTTAGTAAGCATGTTAAAAACTTAGGTATTCACTTAGATCAAACTTTATCTTGGTCCCACCAGATTCAAGAACTTGGTCGGAAATTTTACGCCGCGTCTAGTTCTCTACGACGTCTGCGTAACTTCTTACCCATACCGACAAAAATTATGCTAGCACAGTCCCTACTCCTTCCCATTATTGATTACGCTGATGCATGCTTTCCTGACTTGACTGTTGAGCAACTAGACAAACTTGAGCGACTTCAGAATTTCGGTATTCGGTTCGTATTTGGTCTCCGTAAATACGACCATGTCTCCTCTTTCCGCAAGAAACTCAAGTGGCTCCCAATTCGTCTTCGCCGGAATGTGCATTATTTGCTTCTCCTGTATCGTATCCTTTTTGACCCTAAGACCCCCTCCTATCTCAAAATGAAATTTAACTTCCTGCATTGTGAAAGCTATTCTCTTCGTTCGGTCGATAGGCTTGTTCTGTCTACTCCTTTTCATCGCACACATTACTTTGGTAATTCCTTTACAGTCACTGCCATAAACCTATGGAATGAACTGCCGATAAACATCAGACAAGCCCAATCCCTAACTTGTTTTAAAAATCTCGTCCGAAATCATTACTTAAATCTGGCTTTTGACTCGGTATAGCATATTTAGTTCATTATATGTATTATCAGATTATGTATATTATTTCTCTAATGACTCCTTGTCCTTTGTCTTTTATTATTTTATATGTAGGTATATGTATTTATATGTATGTAAATGTATATATATATTTTACTTATGTTATGTTTATTTTTGTTTATGTATGTGTTTATTTTATAGTATTTAGTTTATTTATAATATTTATTTAATAATATTTTTGTTATCTTTGTATAACATTATTATTTATTTATCTTTGCGTATACTTTCTACCTACCTACCTCCTATTTCTAGTTTATTATTTATCCTTCTATCAGTTGGTTGCCTGGAAGAGATCACTCTTAAGTGATAAGGCCGCCTTCTGTGCTGTTTTTCTTTTAGAATAAGTTTTGTTTGTATTTTATGTATTTTGGCAGCACAATAAAGAGTATAAATAAATAAATAAATACAAGCTGTACCTATTTATTATGTCAATAAAGTTTATTATTTTTATTTTTATACAGTCGCTTTCCATTGTATAATACAGCATATAATATATGTACAGTGTACTTCATAATAATTTTCTTTGTACACTAAATATAACTACATTAAATATTAAGACAAGGTAACAAAGATAATGCTCTACATTATATGCTCTACCTAAAATTGTCTCACCATTTTATTACAATATGTGTATTTTTTTCGAAAATATTGAAGGATATCATTATAAGAAAGGCCTTATCTATCTTATGGATATTATTATTATGCATCACTAAACATCTGGTAGGCGTAGGCTACGAATTATTTGATAAAGCGCGGTAGAGTCGACATGCCGTGCGTTGAGATAAAACGAGATAACGTAATAGTAAATTCGATACCACATCAAAATGAGTATAATAATTATATCAACAATTATCATCCTATACCCTACAGACATACATACCTACATCAATAAATAATGATAATACTTGGCCTGTTGTGTGGTTTAACCCAGAAACCGCACATCTACAACATAGAGCAAATTATGCGCTTGCGCATGAAAGAGCAATAAAATATTACGTTTAACATAATATAAATGAATTGCGTAGTCGCCTTCTTGCACGTGCGCTAGTGAAAAATGAGTTAAGGCTGGTACTGCACTATGCTACAGATATGATAGCGACTGGATCTGTCTTCCGATAAGGGCAATCAGCTGCTCGTAATTTGACAGCTGTGGCGGGGAGAACGGCCGATAATTGGATAGTAGGAGCACGTAGCAGCGTCCGCGCAAGCCGCAGGCCGCAGCTATAGCCTCCTCAGTTCAGTTCCCCACTAATCGCTTTCGCGTCAGGGCGTCGAACCGCTAGCGCGCAGTCGACGGTCCTTTGTTTACATCTTACGCCCCTTTGTGTCCGCCACCGCGCAATGGAACCGTGCTCTTTGTTATTGTGTAGTTAACCAGTGACAGTGATTTTGTTAAAATGGTTATCGATACTCAGTCAGAGACCACCTCGTCGTCCATAGCTGAAGATGTAAACATAACTTTCCAAGAGATCGGTTATAAAGTGCGACATAGCCTTTTCCCTGGAGGTACATTTGATTGTAAACAATATATTTGTTTAATATTTTTAGTCGATAAAGTGCGATTAATGTGTGATAATTAGAGAGCATTATGATAAGTGGGTTCAGTGGTCATAATTACTTTTACACTGACACACGGTTAAGTCAATAAACAATGAATGAATTATGTAAGTTACTCGTAATAAACATTATACTGGAACACTTCATTGTTGGTATACGTATCGCACTGTGGTCTTGGTTATCGTTCATTTTATCAGAGCAAATATAGTTTTGAATTAAATTAGTTTAAAACCAACAGTTCGAGACAATAATTTAACAAATGACTATGTATTGTCTTTCCGGGATCTGTAACCAGTTTGATCGCATTTTTCTATCTCTTTATAAATGTATTCGGGAACCAGATTCGAACAACTTTCTCAAAGCTCGCTGCACTCGAAGATAGCTTTGATGAATTCAGACGTTTCTGTTTTGAATCATTTGCAGTCGTAATAGAAATATTTTTACATTGACATACATTTAACAATTACACGGGTTCTTAACTTTATAGGTGATATTTTTACACACACAAGCCCGGAATTAAGAACACATGTTAACTATTTATACGTTTAATGTTATAATATATAGTTAGCAACATAATATTTAAATCAGCCGTTAAAAGAATTATTGTGAATGATTGCTTAACCTGTTTTATTTTAATGTGAATTGAGATAATAAAATATTAAATCTGACGTTTTATGTAGATATACAAGTTTTGTATCATAATGAGTATAGTTACCTAAATGTTATTTTTCGCAACAAATTGAATTTAAGTATTTTATTAAATATTAAATTAATTAAATTGTTCATTTTTCTTTCGAAGAAAGAAAGTGAATATAAAATATAAAGAAATTACGTTTTAAAATTAATTACTACTAATGTTTAATGATCTCTAAATCGTGAGCTATAAAAAATGTTTGATTACTTATTTATTACAATAATATTAATATTTTTATAAGCAATCATCATGATAGAGTGATAAAAATATCAATTTAATACAGTGTTTATATATTTATTATATTATAGCTTAGATTATTTGAGCATGTCTATACTCTCTGGACGATAACAGACCCCCTACTTTATTACTAAACATACATATTATATACATAAATTATTACCCTTGTACATTCTTTCCGCTACGGAAGTAGGTATCTACGCCAATATTATGCTTTGACGGAAGTCTAGACTGTGTAATGTGTACCTACCTATATGGCACGCGTAGGGTTTCCGGAACCGGTCTCTTTTTTGAGAACCGGGAATTTCGGTACTTTTCCTTAAAGGAACCGGGATTTCCCGGTTCTTTCGGTATTTTCGGGACTTGGGAGTTTTTTGTATTATAAAATTTTAAACAAGTGTTATGTGTGTTAACAACAAGTCAAAAGTAAACTACAATCAAATATTCAAGTACATATTTTTATTGTAAATTCAAAGGAATCTAAAAAGATAACATTAGCATTAATCAGACTTTAATCATCAGTCTTCTTAAGTAATTAAATAAAAATCACCATCAATCAGCCTTTCTACTTGTCATTTATATGTAAGTAAATAAGTATTTAGGTACCTACTATCAATGAAATGGCAAAAAATAGGCAGCTACTTATCTTAAAATCGTTAGGGCACACTTTTCAATCCTCAAATAAAAGTTATTAGACTAATAAATTAATAACTAGCAAAAATAAATGTCATCCAACAAGTGGTGAGCATGAAACTTTGCCTTGTGTCGGGCAGAACGATGGTGGAATTCTGCGGCAGGTAACAGTTCAAACAACTCATCAGTAGGTCTACCATGAGTTTACGCACACGATACTCGCTAGCGATTGTAGTAAGCGGTTTGTATGAAATGTTTGTACAGCGCCCCTAGTGTGCCGCAGCGGAACTAAAAAGCCTACCGACTATTCACGTTTACTATTGTAGTTACGTCAGACGATTTTAACTATGTCAACTCATGGAAGAGGTACTGAACACTCCCCATTGTACAGACGATAGAATACACATAAAGATGCCACGTCTCGTCGTAAAGCTAGTGAATCCAGCCGATCGGTAAGTGCTCGGTTGCCGATAACTCTGACGGCTCTTCGTTGCACGCTATCGAGTGGAAGGAGTTGATATTGTGGGGCGCCGGCCCAGAGATGAGAGCAGTATTCCATATGAGGTCGTATTTGCGCTTTATAAAGTAACAAGAGATGACCTGGCCTGAAATACTGCTTCGCTCTATTAAGGACGCCCATTTTTTTAGAAGCTAAAGTAGCTTTGCCTTCCAAATGATAGCGGAACTGAACGTCATCAGATATATCGACACCAAGAATTCCGATACTAGGCTTTTTGCTTAGGGGAGTGTTCTCAAATAAGGGAGCTGTGAGAAATGGGGTTTTCTTGGCTGTGAATGTACATACTTGCGTCTTGTCAGGGTTAAATCGGACAAGATTTTGTCGACCCCACTCAGAGACTTCACCAAGGAGAGCCTCAATATTGGACACGAGTATGTTTCGGTTTGTATTGACGTGTTCTCGAGAAATATTTGGGCGGCCGGTATATATAGCATCTCCAGTACTGTCATCTGCATAGCAATGAATGCTACTGATTTGTAACATGTCATTGATATGCAGTAAGAACAGTGTGGGTGAAAGGACGCAGCCTTGAGGGACGCCAGCGTTCACGGGCAGTAGTACAGAGCTCGTACCGTCAACCAACACCCGGATATTACGAGATGTAAGAAAGCTGGCAATCCACTTACATAATTTCTCTGGGAGTCCATAGGCTGGAAGTTTCGAGAGAAAAGCCCGATGCCACACCCGATCGAAGGCTTTTGCAACGTCCAGACTAACCGCAAGGCCTCCCCTTTACTCTCGATTGCCGTAGCCCAACGATGGGTTAAGAGAACTAGGAGATCACCAGCTGACCGTCCATGGCGAAAGCCATACTGTCGGTCACTGATCAACTGGTTTTCCTCCAAATAACCCAAGAGTTGGCCGTTAATGATGCTTTCCATCACTTTTGAGAGTAAAGAGGTAATCGCGATAGGTCTGTAGTTGGATGGATCAGAACGATCGCCTTTTTTAGGGATCGGGTGTACAGAGGCAGTCTTCCACGAAGCAGGGACAGAGCGACCATGTATTTCTTTCTATAAGGAGATGATATGATGATACATGATATTTCTATTCGGAGCTATTTACATTAAAGATTTGAACTTTTGAACAGTAGAAAGTGTGGAAAAGTAAAATAACAGTGAATAAGAGTTTTACAGTGAAGAAAAATAATGAATTAGATAGTAGGAATAGAAGTTTGAAAGAGTAATAGATAAACTAGTAGTATTAAATAATATTCCCGAAAGAACCGAAAGAACCGGGAATCAAAATTTATTTCCCGGTTCCATTTTACTAACAAAAGAACCGGGAATTCCCGGGATTTTCGGTTCCGGGATTTCCCGGTTCTGAACCCTAGGCACGCGCTCTACCGTTTCTTTAAATAATCTGAAACATTTGAAAGACCTTTGTTATAGGTACCTATAATTTAATGTTCAAATTTTCCAAGATTATGCTATAGCTTCTAGGCTCTAGCAAGTCATACAAACACGTTTGATATATTTTTTAATTTTTTATAATACAAACATTCAGACAAAAAAAAATCAAAATATTTTATATTCGATTTTGTTGCAGCCAATGGAAGATTTACATATTAAGTGATTAATTTATAATTTTTATAAAAACAATACATCCATTACTATTATAAATTTTGAAGGACGATTTCAAATGTACAGTTTATGAGAAAATTTTTATTATTACTTATTTGCTTTACAATTCAGGGTTGGCAGGATTAAATCATTTTGATTTAAATCATGATTTAAATCAACCGATTTTTCCAATAAAAATCAATGATTAAAACAAAAAGGTTTAATTTTACTTTCTTTCACAGCAATCAACATAAAACAGATTAAGATATCTAGGGTCGTTTAAATCTGAGGGATCAATATCACTATATTTGAATAAAAAAAAATAGTTTTCCAGCCTTTTCAGTCGGTTTCGTAATTTGCTGTGAACAATTCCAAATGTAGAAAACACTCTTTATACAGCAGCTGAAGAAGCTATCGCTCCAAACAATTGCTTCACCACTGGGAAAATTTTCGACTGTTCGTCTTCCCCAAATATATTTTTTGTGACATCCACCACTGTAATGGTGTCACATTTTTTATTATTTCTTCTGTGAACATTATACTTTTGAATGGCTTTGATTTTGACTTAAGTTTTACTATCATTGGTAGCAAAACTGAACCATCATAGTGTTTTCGTGCTAATGATTGTTGGAATGAAAGTTGCTGCGCGGGGATTCCCCTTTTGTTTGACATTCAATAGCACGTTAGACTAAAGGGAAATCCCCGTACTGTCTCTTTAGGCACGTGGCGCGTTCCGTTTCGCACAAAAATACAGTTTATTAAATAATAAAATTAAAAATAAAAAAAGTAATGATTAATTAGGATTTTTTCAATAAATCGTGCTTTATTCGATTTTTTCACAAAATCATGATTTTTTCCAACCCTGCTATACATATTATGTGCATTTTTTTAGCAAAATGGGGATATTTTTACGACACTTACTTCTTTTAATATGAAAAATCAGTTTAAAAACATTATTTCTTTTCTTTAAAAATGTACATGAAAAATCAGACTAAATGTAAATATAACCACTTCGATAAATTCATAAATCCTTTTGTTCTCTACTATAGAATCTATAGCATAGAACAAGGAAAAAATTAGTTTTAAATAATAATGATATGTCATGAGCTTAATAAATATTCAACTCTAAACTACGTTACGGTTCTGTAGATTCGACTAGTTTGTTATTGTAATTATGTTATTTTAACAAGTGAAGGAAATAGATCGTCTGCGATAATGAACTCAAATGATATTAAAAGCTTGTTTGAAACATGTTTTTAAAATATACAATGAGCGAGTATTTTGTATGCTCGAGTTTTTTTTAACAGGTGTAAGTACCTGTGCTAATTAAATAAACTTTAGGTTTTTAATTTTTATGCCCACAGGAAATGTAAATGTGATAAATTATAAACGTTATAGGTATTAATAGTTCTCATTACTTAATAGTATTATTGTGACGTGGCGAAAAGAGCAGTTAGCAGAATTTGTATGACTAAACATTCTTCTCATTTATCACTAGGTACATAGTATAAAACAAAGTCGCTTTTTCTGTCCCTATGTCCCTATGTATGCTTAAATCTTTAAAACTAAGCAACGGATTTTGATGCGGATTTTTTTATAGATAGAGTGTTTCAAGAGGAAGGTTTTAGTATATAATTTATTAGGTTTTAGACAAAGGGGGCGAAGCCGAGGGCGGAAAGCTAGTAAAATTATAAAACCTACATAGTTAATTGGTCCATTAATGCGGTAGTATGTACATAGTTACATACATGGCATATGATTCCATATAAAAAGCGTTTACATTATATTCTGCTTGAATACATTTTTTATCGCATTCACAATAAATGGCGCCACGAAGGAACTAGCTTCCATTTACATAAAAATAAATAAATTAAATTCCACCATAATAAAGAAACTTTGTATACCCACGGACGAATTTAAAACTCTATTTCTTTCCTCTGTAAAGAAAAGGTCTTAAGAAAAAAAAATTGTTAAATCTGTAAGCAGTATAAAGATTTAATGGCACTACAATGGGGTATTCTGTTTTTTTTTTAATGCAGTTCTAACATAAATGAGAATACGAAATAGTGCCTAAAAATCCATTGAAATACCCATTTAGTAAATAAATGGTGCCTTAAAATCTATTTGTACGTACAATTATAAATAAATAATTGAACACGAATCTTCAATAATATATCTACAGACGATGTTTTACGATTTCATAATAGTATGGCTATCAGAGCACTTCATCATTATCGAAGTGGATTAAAATATCAAACGTGTATAAAGACAACCGACAGTCGTTTACAAATTGAAATACTATTTTATAAAACAATTTGCTATTTTTCTTAAGCCTGATTCCCACGGCATGTTTGCTTCACAAGCATTGGCAGACGACAAGCGCTTGTCGACATCGGTCGCGATTTGAACTGAGCGTTCCCACGGCATGTGTGCGTATGGCAAGCACTGGCAAGCACGGTGGACGGTCATTCCTACTAATACCTAATATAAATTCTCGAATTTTGCATGATAGAAATTATCGTACAATCAGCGTACGATAATACTATGCTATCGTACATCGTACGTAGGCACAAAATTATTTTATTTATTTATTTATTTATTTAAATTCTTTATTTAACACACACAAAAAAATAAACACAAAAATAAAAAGAACAAAAAAGAAGATCATAACATGTTAAATAGGCGGCCTTATCGCTATAAGCGATCTCTGCCAGGCAACCTTTGGATAGGATTTGTCATACGAATTAAAATTAGATGGGTGGTGTTTGATTTAAAAGGAGAAAAATAAATAAATAAAAATATGTACATATACAATATATATACGTATATATATAAAAATAGATACCTAATAATAAATAAATAAGTAAAAACAATATAAATATTGATATCAATACTATAAATACATGCTATAAATACACATACATACATAATATATACTTACATACATACATATCATACATGATACATAATACATAACTATGTATAAATAAAAATATTACAGCTCGTTGAAGAGATGACGTATTTGTACGATAATTATCGTACGGTTCCGAACAATGACGCGCTACAGACGGCAAGCCCCGACGGACGTCGACCAACGCCGTCGCACCGCGCCAAGCGCGCACCTTTGATCTTACCGACTTCCGATGGATAGCACAAGCGTCGGCAAACATCGGCAAACAATCACAAGCGCACCGATTCCCATGGCATGTGGTATGGTGTGGCGCGGTCGGGTTTGTGAAGCAAACATGTCGTGGGAATCAGGCTTAACAAATATAATTGAACTAAATACGAAACAATATGGTAAATAAACAATTGGGTTGCCTGGTAGAGATCGCTACCTAGCGATAAGGCCGCCCTATGCTGTTTCTGTAGTCTTGTCTTTGTTTTATGTATATTTATGTATTTTCAAGGCAATAAAGCATTTTCATTCATTCAATATGGATAGACTGAATAGGTACGGTCCATTCTATTAATTAGAACGTCTCTTCAAATACCTAAGAACAAAATTTTCAACGATATTTGAGATAAAAAGTAAAAAAGTACAAAGTACGTAAGTATTTGTACAAAAAATACAAATACTTACGTAATAGCAATACACGATTTACACGATAGGGCACAAATAAAATGAATGCATAATTTTAATTACTCTTTGTCTATCATAATCATTATGCACCATACCTATTATGTGGATCTGTGTTCGAAATATATGATTATGAATTATAAATACTTGGGTAATATCAGCTAAGTATTTGAGATAAAAATGAAGCAATTGTTCAAAATTTGTTTTCTTAGGTTTTATCGTAGACGATCATTTTTATTTTGTAAGTTGAACCTTCAGTAAGACAGTAACAGTTTGATAACAAATAAATTATTTATAGTATTATATCTATCAATGAAAAATGTTTAATTATAATAACGAACCTTCATAGAGCATTTCAAAAGGTTATGAATTCTATTCGAATATAAGTATGCATAATTTTATGAATGAAATGAAACAACATTTAATTGCGATATCTCGAATTTATCTATATTTCATTTGGATATTTTATAGAAATTATACGCTTCGAGTTCAAGTTTCAAACTTTTATTTGAACAAAAACGAATTTTACTATTAACTTTATAATAAGTCCCGTTCTCATAAAACAAATACTTTTATCATAAAAGTTTACCGGGTTATCATGTGTCATTTAAAATATTCGCAGTTTTATCATTTCTATAATAATAGTTTAACGAACATCACATACCTGATAAGATCGTATGTATTCTTGGTTAAGTAATAAAAATTAAAACAACAAAAAAATTACAAACCGTGATAATTATTTATTCCTTGACTAAACAACCCCCTTTGAAGAATTGAAAATGTACTTCTCCAAAAAAATAGAATATCTAACGCACTCCATGTCGCAAAATGAACTTTAATTTCCCAATTCATAACAGTAAACGTTACTATCGTTTTAACTTTTAACTATGTCCTCAAAATAGGCAAAACTGGAAACACTTCTAGAATAACAAAGTTGCCTTGCACTATTTGTAGTTCATGGTATCTTATCTATTGAGGCATCCTATACGATAGGAATGCCCTTTTTTATACTGTCACTAGTCAGTAAACAAATAATCCTGGTGAAGGTCACAAAACTAGGCTATTGGGATTTTAACCTTAACATTAATAATTCTGTTATTGCATTTGAAATGTACACAAAACTGTATTTAAAGTATCCATAATTATCAGCTGTTTAATTGTTCTGGACTTTGAACGTACAATGACAGAATATTATGGACATTTACACAATGATACCTAAATAAATGATATATATTTTAAAGATGAATCATGTTTAATAGCGGAGTTTATTTTATTTATTCCCTATTCAGAAACTGTAAGCTCCAAATATCTACTATTATTATTATACAAAGGAATACCTATTTGAAAATCATTTTTGCGTTTATGTGATGCATCTACATTCTACATTCTAAGTTTTAGTCATGTGAACATAGTAAAAACAATCAGATAAGTTAAATCCATACTATTAATATTATAAATGCGAAAGTTACTCTGTCTGTCTGTTACTCAATCACGCCTAAACTACTGAACCAATTTTCATGAAATTTGGTATGGAGATATTTTGATACCCGAGAAAGGACATAGGCTACTTTTTATCCCGGGAAAATGACGCAATCCCGGAAATCCCACGGGAACGGGAACTATGCGGGTTTTTCTTTGACTGCGCGGGCGAAGCCGCGGGCGGAAACCTAGTGTTAAGATAAATTTGAAATTAAACATACATATTACACAATCATTACCATAATGGACTTATTATCACCCGCCCATATTGTATCCACTGTTAGAATACAGGCGACTTCACTACGAGAATATCGAGGTCCCGGTCAAGGCCAAATGTGCAAATAAATGCATACAAATTTTCAAACTTATGAAATCAACCATCAACTCTTAGTAACTGAGCAGTGAAAAGTACCTATTAATGCATAGATTATCTTATTTACTCTATTAATATTGATATTAATTATTTTTTATAGGACGCAAGACAATACTGAACGGAGTCAGTGGACAATTTAATGCCGGCGAGTTGAGTGTTATCATAGGACAATCAGGCGCAGGAAAGAGCACTTTGTTAGACATCCTCGCAGGATACACGTAAGAATATGTACTTATACTATAATTTTGTAATATTACTAACCACGCCTACACATGCACTCAGTGATAACGAAATCTCTTTGCTACCTACGTATGCTTCGCATTCTTTTAAAACAGATTCAATACCGTTCATATACTATATGGTCAAAGTATATTGATTGTATAATTTTTAGTTAAGTAACTCTAACTTTTAGCTTTTTACTACTTGTACTAGGTATATATTTCGTGCATTAACTTATAAACCTTTTCAGTCTACTATAAAAATTTCATTTGCTTCGCTTATAATAAAAGTTTATAATGACCGCTTTTCATGTTTAATCATACACACCTGTATTATCAATGTTCAAAACTTGTTCAAAATGTGGAAACCGCTAAAAAGCTTATATATGTATTTAAACGACCTAGCTGACGACAAATCGACGATATCGTTAATTGCATCGATACAACGCTTCTTACCAAACAAGCTACGCAAACTATAAATATTTCACACATGTTCGAGTTCATTGGCACGGATTCTTTACATTAGAGCTTAAAATAAGCGGTGACTAGTATAGCTAATAGCTGCATAGTGTCCCCCAACGTCGTAATATTATCAAGAAGTCTCGGCTTTGCCCGTATTACCCCAAGATAAACATAAAATAATAGTATATATTATACGCTCTATAAGCATATATCCTCTATTATCTAAATAAAGTATAGAAAGCATTCTTATACAAAAACAGGCGAGTAATTTTATAGTTAAATCGTAATATACAGTCAACAGAAAATTAAATTAGAAGTTAAAGACAAATGTTTCAATTATATCCTGAAACATATTGACTGGATCAATAGCCATTCATTTCCTATATATTTTATACTATAACGATCGATACGCTCTTGCTATATAAAACTAAAACCCATACATGATTAAATGTCCAAACACTAAACACAAAAAATAATATTCGTATAACTTTTCAATAAAAATAACCCATGGAAAAAGGAATAAAATGTTTCTTTGTAATAAATGTTTATATTACAAACACGCACGGTAACATTTCATGTATAAATGAATTGTTTTCGTCTAATTGTTGATACTCGCTCTGCTTGTAGAAAGGAAACATAGTTACTGCGTATAAACTAATGTTTTGTATAGAACTAGGAAGTAGCAATTAAGGGCTTGGTAGTAGTGCAAACAAATGCATCCTGTCATCCTATATGTAAATAATACAAATGTACTAAGGGAAAGTTGCTCCACTTAATTTTTAAAAATTAAATCATTCGTATGCATAATTTAATATTCGTAATAAGTACCTAAAATGACAATTTGAAACAATTTTCGTGAAAATTACACCGGGTGATTCTTTTTATCAGTACACAAAATTTGCGAATACGTTCTATTGATATCTTCAACTTCACGTTTATATAACTGATCAACTTTCACAAAGAAATTTGGACGAAATATAAAAAAAAATAAGCTTTCCATACAAAATGCATAACTCTATACATTTTTTTCGACCTAAGTTTCTTAGTGAAAGTTGTTCAGTTTCACTAATAAAACGGATAAACAAATTTTGTATATAATATTAAAATTATAAAATAGAAAAATGCGCAAATGAAAACAAAAGATATTTATTTCTGACTAGCTTCCGCCCGCGACTCCGTCCGCGCGGATGTCGGTCTTCGCGTGGATGGTTTATTTCTCCATTTTGAACTGGGAAGACGTTTCTCACTAAATTAATATTAGACGATCATGATTCACTCCAGTCCAAACAGCAAATAAGCAGACTTCTGCTTCTGCACGTTTAGTTGTCCCTGAATTTGGAAAAAATAGTCATGATTCTTATCTATGACAAAAGTGTTATTTTTTTGCATTGTATATCAAATATTAAATTTTTTATTTTTAACCGCATCTTCCGCATTCATGTCTTTTGCCGGAATTAGACATTTAACTTCTACTAGTCCCATTTTCCCTTCTTGATATGGGAGTGTATAAAGTAAATTTTTTAGATATTTCTCGTTATACTTTTAAAAATTTATTATTGTCATTTTGCTCATTAGGTAAAGTAATTTCGATATCAGTTTTAAGTTTTTTGATACCTGCAATAATAACGTCATAATCGCCTGCACATACTTATCGATTACACCCTGTATACAATCCACCATCCACATTCATAATGTTTTCCTGTCCTCCTCTCCTTTACGCTGTTCACCGATACATTTTAAATGAGTGAACGATGTTTCATTGTGATCAGCAAATTTTCACCACTGTTGTCGATTATTTGTTTTTCATTTTTAATCAGCAATTGGGAATCATCAGTTTTGTTTTTTGCAGATTGGTGATGTACCCTAACAATACGTCGAAAAGGGAAAGCATCAACGAATTATCGTTTTCGTCCTCTTTTTTTATTCTGTGCGTCTCTGTTACTTGTGTTTGTTTAGTTCTCAACACCCATTGAATATTCTATGTTATTGTGATCTTCCATTACATCTGAGTTTTGATGATGTGATGATAATCCATTCGTTTTAATATTGGTACTTAGAGTTAGTGGACTAAACTAGAAATGGTGGATTTGTCAGCGCGTCTGTAAGATCAAAATATAAAATCAACATCCTGTATTTAAGTTACAAAATTAATAATCAAACAACATGCCGCTACGTTTAAAATGACTAGAAGAAAAAATTAAAACACCTCGACATATTTGGAATTTTGGAGTAAACAAATCATTTTCCCCGTATGTCCCAAGTTCAAGTTCTCAATACAAGTTTATATTATATTTCGTATTTCTCAAACGAAAAATAAACATTTTTGGAACTTCAAAAAAAATTATATTATAAGAAAATTTATGAGCTTACTTTAGTTTTAAAGAAACATACATCCCTTTACTGACACCCCGTAAAATAAAGAAATTGTTGCCAATCACCTTTGTAATCTATTTGGTTTCATTAACTTTATGTTCGAAGAAAATTTTTTTTCTAGTAGTTACACGCATATTTTTTTCGTTTATTTTCCATATCGAAATCAAATGTTTAAAAATATGAATATTTGCACAAAACTAAGATAAAAATAATCAATTAACAAAAATATTAAATTTAATGAAGTAGAGCAACTTTCACTTCGGTATGAAGGAAAATCGAGCGTAGAGCACACGTCAGAACGCTCCGGCCCAAGGAGCGCGACTGAAGAAATTCGCTAGGATTTTTCCTAATTATTTTAAATATTTTTTTAATATTTAAAGAATTATCAAAATTCAAAAAAAAAATTTTAAAGGTTTAATACTCATTGGTCTTCAACCAACTCGAATAAATTAATGGAAAAAATTACTTTTAGCAGTATTTATCAATAGTTTTTTGTAAGGCAAAAAATGGGAAATTTAATGAATTTATAACGTTCTAATTAGGAAAATCATAAGTTTTTCGGCAATTGTATTCAGGATATTTATGCGCTGATCAAATTGTGTAAATTGTAATCGGTTGCACCGTAGTGAGTGCACAAACTTAGCTCGAAATGTCTTTGGGGGAAAGAGACTTATCTTGAAGGCCTGATTAAGGTAACATAAAGTAACTTTATAAATGTGAAAAAATACACGCGCATTGCGTATATAACACTAATTGATAAACAAGAAAAAAAAATTCAGTTTATCATTTCATTAGCCGGGAAAAAATTGTCAAACTTGTTGAAAACGCAATTTTGCTAGACTGCAGCCTTAATAACAAAAATACATTAAGCACTTATTATATCACACTTCGTGCCTTTAGTACAATGAGTTTTTAGTAGCATTTGATTATTAAAGAACCTTCAGTTTAAAACTTTTAATACAAATTATGCTAGGAATGTATAGTAAACTAAATTATTTAGTATTACTATAAGGAAAATATTATCAAAATCGTATCAAACTTGCTATGGATAACTTCCGTTATATACACAAGTTTAGACTAGGTACTCGTATTTATTACGTGTTGAATTATGATATGATATATCTATTAATATATTGATCTGATGTCATTTATTAGACAATATTGTTCAAATATTTGAACCAGGTTTTCTTTATTTTCCATTTTACATTAAAAGTAATAGAAATAGAGTTGTAGACAATTAAATTTGTTACGAATAACGTTTTATCGATTTTTCTGTAGGTGATAGAGTGTGAAACCCTTCAAACGTGAAGTAAAGTTTCTACTAATTAATATCCTCTCTTACCCATAAAATAAAATGCATCAACGTTTGAACAACACTGAATACGAGTTTTCATTTACACTAAAAGATCACGAAAGAATGCTCTTGCTCTAGCTCTAACTCTAGCTCTAGCTCTTAGTAAGTTTAGTCTAAATGCACCTGTACCGTAAGAAAAGCACGCTAATCCCTCGAAAATGTAACGTTTTAATGAACGAACTACGTAGGTATATCTAAATCTTGCTGTTATAATACATTTTAATTGACATTGACCCTCTTTAGCAACATGGTTACATAATTTCACTTTATATGATTAACAATATGATTTCACGCAATATGGTAATGTGCATGATATTGTTTACAATTTTTATAAACCCTTCATTTCTATAAGAATTGGATGCTGTTGATCCTCTGGGATTGAATCCTGCTTAAAAAAACGTGCTTGGTTAAAAATCACGTATATGTTAGGCTAATGTACATCTTACTTGTTTTGTTAATGTTTTTGAATCATCGTAGCATTTCAATTTTAAATAAATATTTAAGATAGAGACAACAAAAAACTGACCAAAAAAATATGTTGATTCAAAAAAGAACCAAATAATTATATTTATCTTACTAAATACATGTATACATAAAAACGTCTATTACACAGTACAAAAGTAAATGGTCTAATGTTTATTTGTCTTGATAACTATCCTAGATAATTATTATGGGCTTAGTAAATATTTTTTTTTTTTGTTTTAAATGTTTTATCATTATTCATTATGCTTAGGAAGCTTAAGTTACAAATTGAATTAAATATGATGAAATAATAATATTAAGGTTAAAATGTTGTTGACAAATAATAGTATTTATTCATTGAAGCGAATCATTAAGATTCATTATTAATCTCCCTCTCATATACAAATATTATCTTCACAATACAAAGATATGAATATGTTTATGATAAATGAATGCAAAGATATTATAAGACCCAATTCTTTATTACTTGCCAAGTTTCGTAAATTTATCTATCTATAAATACGTGTCTTGTCTGCCAGATTTTCAATTTATTCAACTATCAAATACCTAATATATAAGGTAGTCTTATAATAAATTGAAACTTTTAAATACAACCTAAATTTATCTAAGTAGGTGTTCTAATAACATTTGGGCAAAAAGGAAAATCTTCATTTCCTAGAGCCATGTTAGAGTTGTTAGCATATTGTATAACATATTATATTATATGCGCGATGCTATCTACGGACTGCACAATTGAGGTTATATCGGACCCCAGCAAGGTCAAAACAATCCTTAATATCTATTTCTTTATTGATTAACAAGATTTTATTCAAAATCAAGACTCGAGGTACGATAATTATAATAAAACCAGCTTCACTATTTTATAAACGAAATCAAAAGTCTCAAAGCATTATCACAGTGCATTATCGCATCTCTGTTTTAGAAATAAACATAATAAAAGAGATATAATTGTATATCTTGCTACCAATTGCTCGCTTACTTCTTTGGATAATGTTATTTAATACTTATTATTACACTTAAGACAGTTTTATATAACTTACAGATTTGCATTTTTGCATTTGCAAGTGTTATATTAATGTTTATAAAGGATCTTGGTTTTTATACATCACTATTCTATTTATATATCACTATTCTATTTGGCAAACAAAAAGTTTCGAATGCGAATTGTTTAAGGAATTAACAAAGTTATAAGTTATAACATTATAAGTGTAAGGAAAACTGAAGTCACAAAGCTACAATCGTAACATTTTTTTTTTCTAATATGTATTTCAAAAATATAATCATCAAAATTTTTTGTCTTTGTTATTTAAGTCACAAATATTATATCCGATTTTTTTCGCTTATTACAGTCAGACAAAAGCATTCAACACCTATTTTACATCGAATGAATATTAATTGATAAACATTCTATGACACAACAGTTGTAAAGGTCAAAGTACTTGTTATTTGTTCTTTGTTGCTACTATCTGACCAACATTTTGTAGCCAGTATTATATTTAACGATACAGATATAGAATATAAATTTCCTTATATGCTATCAAAAGACTAATTTATTAAAAAACGTACTTAATAAATATAGGCACCCTTACTCATTTTCCCGAATAATGTACAAAACTACCATTTTAAAAACGTATTCTAATTGCCCGTATTTGACAGATTACGTGACATTTTAATATTATCGTGTAATACTTTATTGGACGGATAAGTTTTATCCAAGCATTGAAAAATCGGCCCTTAAATGATCGTAATTCAAGAAGTTAAGTTTTGATCAAATCGTGTCTCTTTCATAATATAAATACGAAAGTACATTTTACTAGTAATAGAGCATTAATTAATTAAACATCATTACTAAATAATTGTGTTTTTATTTAGAAGCTCAGCTAATTAGAATTTAGAAAAATAAACATCCGTTAGTGTTTAAAAAACCTGAATTGTAATTAAATGAGAATCCATTCTTATAAGTCCGGCATAAGTCATTACATTATAAAATACTCAAACTTAAATATTTATTTATTCAATTAGACTTCTTCTAGAAGCTCTTTTGAATCGTCATAACATATTTTTACATTTATCACCGATTCGGAAAGCAGGGGCAAGGAACTCCATACTCCTGCTGCCTGCATAGTTGCTCTTTTAACTTTACTTGAATGAAAACCCCCATTTTACGTGAAAAGTGTTGAAGTATACGGGAAAAATA
>CAJQZM010033427.1:0-10333 GCA_907164665.1 Colias nastes
ACGATCAGGCCCAAAGTCCTATGGGAGTTCGCCATTCTCCTTTCATTGTATTCGGTTCGGTAGTCTTTGCGTGAGAGTTACAAACATACATACATACACATTCATCCATCCTCACAAATTTTCGCATTTATAATACAAAGGATAGTAGGATACATGGTGTCGTTTTCTACGTCATTTACTTTTCATATTTTAAAAAAACCAGTTAAATTCACCAGTTTTATACATTTATAATTTCAAACTTACCAAATATATCATTTTGTACATCATCCTGTGGTATAGGCTCCACTTCAGCATTTACATCAAAAGCCACAGCTTGCTGCGACAGATTCAGTTGATTATCCTCAACCCAGTTATTTACACGGGTATCTCTGTAAATTATAATTTTTAACACTTTATTATATTTATTTGTTTCTAAAACTAAAATATATTCAACTGAAAACTTTATAAGCAGCAATTTTACATTGCATGTATGGAAAAGAATTAAAAAAAAATTGAAGTAAACAGTATTAAAGTATATTTCAAGAAAATATATTCTGCAGGGACCAATATATTTTTTTTTTGTGAAATATTAAATTACTTACGAGTCTTCAGTATCTGGATCCCAATTGTTTATAGAGAAGCCAGCAAACGGCTCACAGATATGATCCCGTTCAGTGAAGGGAGCTATTAGCTTTGTGGGCAGTTTTATCTTTTCTATCAGGTCAATATCTTCTGGTATGTTCTCTTTTATAGTTTCTAAAAATTGTTTGTCAGTTCTGAAAAATAAAGTTAATACTTTTTATTTATTGTAATTATTTTTGTAAGAAAGTTAAATCAACATAGTATCTTAATCTTTGTATGGTTAAATCAATCCATTGTATAGAAAATGTATACATTTAGGTTGAATGATTGCTTACCTCAATATCAAAGCTAGAGTTTTGTCATGTATTGGTAATGTCGCATTGAATGCCCTGTTAGATGATGTAACATCCCCTGCTGTTGCTGCTAGCCTTTCAAAAAATGGATCTGTAAAAAGAATTAACAAATACTTAACAGGAAACAACAAAAATTACAATTTTTTTATTTATTTAAACACACTGATAAGCATCATGTAGTGCATATTTTGTCAGAACATTTCTACAGTAAAAAATTGTTAGTCAATTCTAAAAAGTAAACTGTACATCACTACATAGTATAAAACAAAGTCGCTTTCTCTGTCCCTATGTCCCTTCGTATGCTTAAATCTTTAAAACTACGCAACGGATTTTGATGCGGTTTTTTTTAATAGATATAGTGATTCAAGAGGAAGGTTTTAGTATATAATTTATAAGGTTTTAGACAAAGCGGGCGAAGCCGCGTCCGGTAAGCTAATTGTAACTATTTTGCTCACCACCACCCTTGTTTGATATTGACATGACAATATTTAATGCAACTTTGCTTATTAAAAAAAAAATGTATTTCCAATCATAAACATTTCCAGGTATTAAACCTAAAATCATGTTTTCTTGATACATACTACATAGTAGATTGTATAAAT
This sequence comes from Colias nastes, assembly GCA_907164665.1. Lineage (NCBI taxonomy): Eukaryota > Metazoa > Arthropoda > Insecta > Lepidoptera > Pieridae > Colias > Colias nastes. Next base: position 1,517 of record CAJQZM010033427.1, read on the forward strand.
AATTATAACTAGTGCCTTACCAACACAATCGTTAGCATCAAAGTCTCCATTAAACACTTCAGGGTTTGATGCTATTGCACCTTTGGATCTCTTTTTCTTTTTCTTAGGAGCAGCGGCATTCCCTTCTTCAGCGCCTTCCTCATTTGCGGCTTCATCATCATCTTTTTTACCTCTTTTACTCTGATAAAACAAAGTTACACTATTATATTGAAATTTATATTTGCAGTCTCAACCGTGCTCAGCGTGATGATATAAAGCCTTCCTCGATAAATTGGCTATCCAACACCGAAAGAATTTTTCAAATCAGACCAGTAGTTCATGAGATTAACACGTTCAAACAAACAAACTCTTCAGCTTTATAATATTAGTATAGAACTTAGAAGTATAGATGTAATAATAGAAATAATTTTAAATTGAAGAGAAAACTTTTTTTAGAGAAACTGTATTTAAATATGAAGTGTAAAAACAGCATAAGTACTTTGTTTATTATTTGATAGCTGCAAAACTCTTTGTGTTTTATGATTAAGTTTAGATTAAAAAAAACTTTTAAAACAGTTATGTTTAAATGAAATAATAAAAAAATATATACCTGAGCAGCTTTAACCAAGCCACCAGCCATTTTTAATACATCATAGTGCACAGCATCTACACGAAATGAATAAATTCTTGCCGATGCATCCACAACAGTAGAGGCTGTTTGTAAGTTATCCATTCTGGAATCGTGGCGACGCAACATTGATGTCATGAAGTCTATTAGTTGTAAATTCCAAGCATTGTCCTTATTTATTTTCTAAAATTAAAAAAATGTATACAGTTGTAGTATGATAAAAAGAACATTTATATAAAATTTTCACATAGATATACAATCAAAAAATACTAACATTTTCAGCATAAAGTTTAAGGCATCCTTGGAAATGTTCCTTTAATGGTGATGAACTCATAGTGTCCCTCCCTCTTCTCGGGGATCCGGAGTGAGGAGTTGACGTAGCCACAGCCCTCTCTGAAGCCACCAAAGACGATCTTTCCGCATCATCATCATTACGTTCCTAAAAGTTAGTTTACATTTATGTATTATTGTTTAATTTTTCCAGATTTAATTATTGTAACTCATTAAGAATTTAAAATATCAAACCTCATCTCGAACTACGTTCACTCGGGTTTGTGGAATAAGACTTCGCCTGCGTATGGAATTACTCCCGCCAATACTCAGTCTTGCTATAGAAGCCGGCGTCGAAGTTATTGGATTTTCGACCATTGTCACACATTAACTTATTTTATTTATTTATGTTATCGTTAATTGTATTTGATAACAATTGTTCAGTATTTTTTAGGATATTCAATGTTTACAAGTTATAAACTCAACGGACTTCCCATTTCAAGTTTTTAAATTCCAAGTTTTGACAGTTGACACAAGCTATCGGTCGATAAATTTTGTCATAGACAGTCCAATATTTTATATGGCAATAAATTTATTTAAGGTTAATAGACGGACTTCAAAAAAGATAATGCGTGTTTTCCAATACCTAACAGCACTAGAGCGCATTATGCGGCATAATGCTTAACGTTGAATGTTCCAACTACAGCAACGCTTCGCACAATCGAGCACTCTTAAGCCTTGTATCCACTTGAGCATGCTCAGGCGAATGAGCGGCTCATTTGGCCGAGCCGCTCAAGTGGAGACGCCTGAGCACGCTCGGCCCGAGCAAATCCGAGCGCGCTCAGGGCGAGCCGGCATCTGTCGGTTTTTGTCCGTGCTCAAAGGCGCTCAGCATTCGCTCGGTGCTCAGTGTGGACGGTTATTTTTGTGTTTGAGGCGAGCGCGTCGAATTCCCCGAGTTTTAATACACATACATTACACGGACACGTGAAGACATGACGGAGCCGAGCATATACTGAGCAGCCTGAGCACAGCTTTTTTAATGTTTTGCTCGTTCGACCAAAACATTCATTTTCTTCCTCTGAGCATGCTCAGGCTAATGAGCGGCTCATTCGCCCGAGCATGCTCAAGTGGATACAAGGCTTTAGAAGTAATGCGCGTGAATTGATGCGTGCAATCGATTTATCGTTAGTAATTATTAATTGTTGGAAAAAATTTTAAAGCTTTCGTTTCATTGTAGTTTTTTCGAAATAATCAAAGTTAATTCAAATTGTGTTAAAAAAATAAATATAAGTATGGATGAAGGTACAAACATTGAAAAAAATGTTAATGAAATAATCAAAATCCAAATTACTTAAAATAACCGTAAATATTTTTCAACCAATTATTATGTATACCACTTTACACATTAATGAGGTTATTGCTAACTCTATGAATATTTTTTTTTTCAACACTGAACTTAGGGCGTATTCAGAAAGAAAGCTTGAAACTTATAAGCGCTTATCGGCGCTTATCGGCGCTTGTCAATGCTGGTTCGTTCTACACAAAGGAAGCAGGTTGAAGCAGAACAAAACAAATTTTATATGGCGCTGACAAGCGCTTGTTGAAGCTTGTCGGAACTTGTCGGCGCCGATCAGCGCTTATCGGCGCATGTTCATATATTTTCCTGCGCGGGTTACCAGCGCTGACAAGCGCCGATAAGCGCTTATAAGCGCTTATAAGTTTCAACTTTCAAGCTTTATTTCTGAATACGCCCTTAGCGCAACCTGCTGGTGCGTTTCACGTTCCAATTAAGCATCAGCATAATTCGGCATTGTGCGCCACTGAGTCGCATTATGCTCTGTAATTGGAAAACAGCCAATAAATCTTTTAAAACTATACTTTAATGCTCTAAGATACTAATCTCATCACAATCATACAATATTGCAACAATCCATACAATATTGCGAAACAAATGTTTTCCAATAACTGGAATGCTTGTGTGAAATTGCAAGAACTCTCCGGTGGTCTTGCTGAGGCCAGCGGAAGGCTATTGCTCAACCTAATATAGAGGGTTGGGGTGGATGTGTAACTAGCTAGTATTTATTTGATTATTTAAACTCTATAATGTGCTGCCAAAATACAAAGAATACAAACAAAACTTATTCTAAAAAAAGAACAGCACTTTAAAAGCAGCCTTATCACTTAAGAGTGATCTCTTCCAGGCTTCTTCCAGGCAACCAACTGATAGAATGATATAATAAACTAGAAGAAGGAGGTAAATAAAAAGTATACGCAAAAATAAATAAATAATAGTGTAAATAAATAAATAATAATAGTTTTCATTTCATTTGTTCATTATATACCGAGTCAGGTTTTAATAATGATTTCGGTCAAGCTTTTTGAAACTGGTTAGGGATTGGGCTTGTCCTTAGATCATTAAGTAAGGCTTGTCTGATGTTTATCGGCAGTTCATTCCAAAGGTATATAGTATCATCATGATATCAATTTTCAAACTTCAATCTCAAATTTATTAGTTGAATTTTATTTTAGAATTTTCTATTATCACACTTTACTTTTGACTTCTCTCTCTCTGAATACTAGTTCGGGATGTTTTATTTTGCAATATATTGCGATTTTAAAAATCTATGCATGGAGGCTTTTTAAAATCGTAGAAATAGTAGAAAACTTTACAAAAATATATTTTTTTAAATGAATTAACAAGATCTTTCCTCGAAATTACATAAGTGAAATACAAAAAATAAAGGTCAATTTACGAAAACCTATATAACTAGTCGTAGTTTTAAAAAAAGGATCAATTTTCTCTTTTAATAATTAAATGCGATTTTTAATTAAAATTACGTTGCAAAAAAAAATCACTATATTTTATCTGTATTCTCAGCTGTTTATAAACGCTACTCTTGTCGCTTGTTGCCAACTTCCCGTCAGTCATTTTACTTTGTGGCTGTTGGTATATGGTCGACGAAATCGTAAAAAATCTTAATCATCGAAAGTTAATTTACAAAGTGACAAGATGAGTGCTGGAATGCCTGAATTAGGCTCAAAAATAAGCCTAATATCAAAAGCCGACATCCGCTATGAAGGCCGTCTCTTCACCGTTGATCCCCAGGAATGTACGATTGCTCTAGCTAGCGGTAAGTTGACAAATGGATGCTATTATTTTGTTATGTCCTGTTTTCGTTTAATGCAATCTTATAACCCGTTACAGTATTACAAAATTCAAAGAAAAATATCGTTTTCATTGCAACGTATTGTGGTTTTGAGAAAAATTGTTTAGTCGACTTTCTATTTGTCGTTTTGTTCCTTAGTTTTTTAATATCATATAAGAAGTTATTGACCTTATATTACCTCTCATTATGAACCATTTACTAAAATCTTGTTCTTTTTTAGTAAGCACGTTATTTTTATTCTACCCTCAGTGTATACTTGTTGGTCTCCGCCTTTGTGAGGTTTCATCTTGATGACGTTGATAACTATTATATTGCTGTAAACAAGTGTCGTATTGTGTTTATTTCGAACTAATACTAGCGATTGTTGATAAAATCACCGTTCATATGCTACAAAACATGAATAACTTAGATTCCGAAATGCAAAAAGTTTGTTTCGTTATGTTAATTTTGTTAGGGAGGAATACGACAGATGATCCAATAAACACTAATTTCCCTTTTCCGTTGTAGCGCTTTCTCTTAAGTAATCATGGTACCATATGTAATAATGAATGAAGCTAAAATTTTAAATGATATCCAGAATATAACAATGTTTGAAAAAAAAAAAAAAACAAAATTGAATTATTTGATTTTTTTTCTTATATTCATTTGAAATTTTATATGGATAATGAAAAGAAATATGATTGTTAAGTGTCTACCATTTTAAAACACTTTACCCAACCCTGTTGTCCATATTATGATTTTCAATTGTTAGAGTATACAAATTTACCTTAATATTTAAAACAAATTAAAACTTCTGTTACAGTGCGATCATTTGGTACTGAAGACAGAGAGACTCAGTATCCAGTGGCTCCGCAGAGCCAAGTGTATGATTACATCTTGTTCCGTGGCTCTGACATCAAGGACATCCGTGTGGTCAACAATGTGTCCTCGCTACCCAACGACCCTGCCATCGTGCAGATGTCTGTACCACCATCGATCGGAAGCGGTAACCAAGGGCAATATGTGGGGCAGTATAACCATCCAGTTGTGGGACAAACACAGTATCCACAATATTATCCGATGGGTGGGTTTCCGAGCAGTGTGCATCCTCAAATGAATAAGACGAGTGAGTTGTCCCCACAAACGTCAGTGGATCTGGCTCCGCAACAACCCGTTACAGCTCCTATCGGATCCGGAGTTGTACATCACAACCAAGTGAAAGACCAAGGTTTCTCTTCAATATTTACGTAAAGAGCTCACGCTTTTGCTTTGCCATATGCTATCTTGCGATTTTTGTAGCTTTACAGGCAGCCTTCATGAACTTCCACCTCACTAGCCTTTTTCTAAATAACTAACTTTCACTAATATTAATTTATATTTTATTCAGAATGAATATATTCACATTTGTTTATATTTGTCACCAAATTTTTAATAAATTCTATAAATCCATTCCTAAATTCACATTTATTCAGTAGACTAATATCATACTTTGATCTTTTCTATGATATAAGAATATTTGAGTATTTGTATTCTAATATTCTTGTAACACTGACTGCCTGTCTTGTAATGTAGCTTATATTACTAATGATATTATCAACTTGGTTTGTGGTATCATTTCTTAGATATTTTTATTTATGTACTGTATTGTATACATAATATCTGTATTTTGTATGTATATCTGTTACAAGTTCTCTCATTATAAATTTTTTACTAATGGTTTGATTAATCTTCAATAATAAATTGATCATACTTCATAAGAGCTACTTAGCTACCATTTACCAATGAAAAAAACAATATTATTACTCAGTATTTTCTGGGTTAAAAATTAAAATTATATTTTGAAATATATTTCAAAGTAACAATTATTATACCTATTAAAAAAAATTAACAATTATGGTGTTAAAGGTTTTTATTAATGAAAAAAATAACAAAAGTACGAAAATAACCAAATTAACATGAAAAATCGCAACATAATCTGTGCAACATAATCATTCCTTGGTCTCATGCTTGAAGTATCACTCCATACTATACCATATTTGATTTTGATATTTTTGTAATAATTTATTTTATAAAAATATCAAAATATATTGCTTTATTATTTTGTATCATTGTTTGTTTTAATCATCTTCACATATCTGTTTAGTGTTTAATCTAGATTAGAATGTATTTTGGTACTTATATGTATAGCAAGTTAGTAAATTTGCTGTTTGCATATTTTAGTTTTATCACAAATAATGTAATAAGTAGAGTAAATATAAGAGCATATATTTTTTATTTATGAGCAAAGCTTCTTTTGCCTATAATTTGCAAACAAAATGCTTTGTATGTATTCCTATGAAATAATTTATTTTACGGAATATTATGGTTACATGATTACAAATTATCCTTTTAGGTTCTATGCTAGATTTGATTGGAGGAGGTTCGCAGCAAAGCGCGTCTCGGTCGGGAACACCGGCAGCCGTGGGACACAGGAAGAGCCCCACTGCGGACCAGGGTACCCAGGTAATGTTCACTATTGTTTTGTATACTTGAAGTTCATTTAATCGTAACAATTGTAACATAATGTGTTGTACTTGTGTTTATTTGAAATGTGAAGGTTAGCTGATTTAGCTAGGATGCAAAATCCCTTATTAAAAACTCGAAAAATTTTAAGAAAATAAATGTGTTAATAACTGATGTTATTGGCAAGTTTTCCCATATAAAGAAGTTTTGTAAAATAAGAGACTATTCATTCTTGTATGTATAATCAACCTTACAAGTACAATGAAATTGCTAACTTTCACATATTTCACATGATTTATTACCCCTATACTAATTACTTCTAGGCTGTCATATATCCCCAAGCCAATAATAGTTATTTCTGAACATTTTACTTTGCATGCCGTTAACAATACATACAAATTTTGACGCATAGACAACAGAGTCAAAATTCCACGATCGGATAAAAGTTGTAACAATTGAAATTGGTGCATTCCATTGACATTGAATAAACAACTAGACACAATCACGTTTAAATATTGTCCGAAGTAAAACTCTGCTTACGCGTCTATTAGGCAGAGTTTTCTAATGAGCGTATAGAATAGACAGCCACAAAATAAGTCATCATTTGAATGAATCAATAATTTTAACAGGCGTTTGTGATTCAAGTTCTTTATAGTACTTCAATAGCTACATACAATACATGCTAAAAAGCCCGCCTATCAGCAGGTCGGTACGGGCGCGGGCGGGTCCACCCAGCGCGAATCTCGCCGCGGTGGCTCCACGAACAAGCCGGCGAACCGCCCGCGACAGAACTCGCGAAGCCGCCAGCGACAGTCCAGCGGCTCCCAACCCTCGCAGCCGCAACAACCACAACACAATCAACATCAACAACACAATCAACAACAACCGCACCACCACCACCAGCCCGGTGAGCTCGTTGAAAGTAAGGCACAAGTGATTTGTTTGGACGAACCGTGTGGACGCTCGAGTGTATTAACATTATTGTTATGCTGGTTTGTATTAATGCTTGAGCTTCATTAACGAATGATAGGACGGTTGGTCGTTGAAGGATTGGGAGGTTGTGATGCTTGAATATTTTAACAAGTGTGGTAATATTGCTATTTGTTTTATATTATGCAGATGCAAACATTTTCATCATGAGGAAAATTGTCAATTCATATTTATCAATTAATCAATAGTAAAATCATATTTTCGGTATAATGCTTGAATTATGCTATTAAAATCAGAGTAATTGGAATGTAAAATAATGGCCATTTTAATTGGATGCTTTTTATTGATGCTAAAACTAATTTTATAGCTAGCTATGGCTGCTTCTGGAGTGGTTTGTATTTCTACATATCTTAAATTAAACTTTAAAATATGTATATTTTTGGGAATTACTTAATTTTTGGAGAAATACTTAAACAGTATACACAATTCTTTATTTCATTAAATATAAACAGGCAGATATAAAATAAATTATTTCAATTTTGTACTTTAATACACAGAATAAAATAATTTCCTTGAATGACAAACGACAATAATATGTATGCTAAATGATGATTAACAGTAAAATCATCATCATTACTCTTGTAACTGAAACAGTAAACAATAAACAATATTTATTGCTCATAAATTCGCTTTTCATATTACACAGACCGAAAAATACAATAATATTGTTCAATTTCTATCCTAATCAATTTATTATGGTTATATAAAAAAAAACTACTGTTTGTAACTATTTAACTCAAATGTATTGAACCGAATTGAAAAATTCTGAAGCAGATATATATTTTTATACTATTCCTAAGTCTCATTATATAAAACGCAAACGTTTTGACTGACTGATCGATCAACACACAGCTGATACTGAACTGAATTAAAATTATAAAAATAAGAAAGAAAAAACTAATAATCTGCGTTACCCTCTCAAATTTCATAAAAATCGTTTCAGCAGTTTTTGTGTGTAGCAGTAAAAAACAAACACAAACTTGCTTTTATAGTATTAGTAAGATGTCAATTTACCAATATTCTGTTCGTTTCCAGGCGTTCGTTAAACGTTAAACGTTAAACGTTCGTGAACTGAATGTACAAACAGCATGTGTTCTTTTTTTGGGCATATTGCTGCGACACCGGCCCCGCCCCCTAACCATATCTCCCTTTAGTTTCTGTGATCTGTGATGCTAATATTCCGTACGCTTGCAGGCCAGGGCTACAACCGCGGCGGTTGGAGGGGCCGGTCCCGCGGGCGCGGGCGCGGCTTCGTGCCCCGCAACAAGAACACGCTCAAGTTCGACAACGACTACGACT
>CAJQZM010033434.1:0-11526 GCA_907164665.1 Colias nastes
ACGGCCCGCGCGCCCGCCATGGCGCAGGCCGGCGCGCCCCAACGCACCCACTCCTTCGCCAAGAAGACCTTCCACAAGCCGACCTACTGCCACCACTGCTCCGATCTGCTCTGGGGGCTCATCGGGCAGGGCTACGGCTGCGAAGGTACGCGCATGCGCCCCGCGCGCGTCGATACGCCCGCGCGCGAAGCACGACCAGTTATGCAACCCGGGCGTGTCTCACCCCTTCATCCCTCCGCCACCAGCTCGAGCCCGAACCCGCCATCTTCCAGCTCCAAGTGCACGACCTCGACCTTAACCCCCCGGCCAAGCCACGCTCTCTCCTGGTCTCTCCCGTCATCCTCTAGGTCGAGCCGGGAGCAGAAAAGATGGTGTTGGCGAAGCTTGTGAGATATCGATCGGTCTGTTTTGTATGAGGTTTTTTTCCAAGCGGCGCGGGGCGGGGGCGCACCCCGCCCGGCGCGAGCTAGCCTTCTGTTTGGTAAGTCACGGGTCACCGTTAACTTTATATGGACCCGATGAAGGTCAGATTTGCGATGCTTTCTACGTTTGACATTGAATTTGTGAAAATCTCCCATTCAGGTGAAATTTCCTCAAACGTTTGGCTACGAAGGGACCATTTGTTCCACGGAAATTTTTCTTAATTATGATATGTTTGTTTTTATTGATAATTTAATTATGACTTATTTCACTATTCTACCGTTTTAAAAGAATATGTACCCATTTATCTAATTTGTGTGTAATAGCAAGAAATAAAATTCCCCAAGCATTCAAAAATCTTCGGCGCCCGTGACGCACTGAAGAGAACCAAATGTAAAAAATTAGAACGTACGAAACATTGCAAACATAAACTATGATTAGTATTTCATTAATCTAAATTCGTAACATTTCTTATTTAGGTATATTTAAAATAATTAAAAATAAATAATAATCTAAAGAAATGGAGAGAAATTAATGTAGCAGATAAAAAGCGCGCGGTCGCGGCTACGGTTTAGATGTTTTTTGGTCGTAAGTTAACTTTAAACCTCCGAATTGCAGATGAACACCACGAATATAAGTTTAATATTTTATTTATTTATTTATTTGATTTATTTCAGATAATTGCAATATCCATATAATTGTTAGTATCTTGTTACCTTAAAAACTATGTTAGTATTAAAATTACACAAATAATTATCAACAATACAAATCTATTTTAAGTCATAATGTGCTTGAGTCATGGATTTTAATCCAATGTCTCAAGACATTGCTTTCCCATCTGTCCACGAAGAGAGATAGGATGCTGCTGGACGATTGCCGGACACGACGCATCATGGATGCTGCTCTTTTCCGCATGATTGCGTGGAATCCGTCAGTGCGAGAATATGATGGCATATTAAAAAATAAAATAAATATCCTGAAAGTACGAAATTTAAAAAACAGAAAAGTTAAATCAGCTCTCATTCCGAGATAGTATGAGACTAAGTAACTAAGTAACATCCCATTTGACCAACATTATATTAATTGAAGTAGACTGTCTAATAAAAAGTCCTAAGTAAATGAATAAATTATAAATCTAAAAGATCTTTTACGATATTGATAACTTAAGCGAAAACCTTAGCATGGGATCAGATCGTGTCGTCTGTGAAAATTGTCCTGAAATTGTTGAATCTATGGTATACGAATTTTGCTCGATGTTACAAAAACCAAATCTTGTACAACGCACGTAGTCTATTAATTTTATTGATATTTTTATAAATTCGTAGTCAATGCATAAGTACTTCTTTAAATAACTTTAATTTATAAAAGTTTATTCGAGATTATTACTTCCATATTTTCTTTTCAGAACAACAACCGAACTAAATCAAACTTAAGTGTTCTTCGCGATGGTTTGAGTCATAAATATAACCATAATATTATTCCAACCATCTTTCTTCCTCAAATTATGGAAAATTTATAAGATAAAATCAAACGAACCAAAATAACTCCATGAATATTTTATAATACGCAATTACTATCCATTGACATAAGATAATTGTATATTCAAAAATATCAATGCAATTTTCCTGGTCTGAAATATGCAATATTTTCCTTCCTTGTTGTTGAATTTAAACCCAAACCATTTATCCAAAATACAGATTAAAACAAAATTCTACAATTTAAGCAACAATTTCATAATAATGGCGGAATAAGAATAATATTAACTCAGTTTTATTAACTGTGTCGATCTTAACTGTGTCGATTCAAGCACTCGTGTTTTAAGCAGAAACTGTATTGAATTGTAAAAACTTTTTATTTGATACAGAATATGAAAAATATATACAGAATCCTAGACGTGACCTTTCTATCTAAAACATTGTATCTAAAAAGTCGTAGCACTTTTCGTAGCACTCGCCTTATTTTTACTTATTACAAGTAACTTGTAACATGATGTAATAATGTTTAATTCCAAGTTTTTACGACATTTTTTATCACAATAAATAGAAAATTTAGCCTGCGTTATGTAAACTTACAAAAATACAACAAATACCTCACATCCGGAGCTTTTAAAGCTTAAACTAAATTTTGCATTTCTCGATTGAATTTTCAAGAGATTATTAATTTTGTTCGATGTGTTTTTTGAATCATCGTTAAGGGGCCATGGGATGAAATTCATGTTTCTAAATCATGTTTTTTTCAGAGAAATCATCATATTTAAAATCCTAAAAAAATATATAGTACAGATAAACGTTTGATCTAGTAGAATTTTTGGATAGAAACACAATATTAAACATTTAACTCGATAAAAAAAAAATCAGAAGTTGCATCGATTTTGAAAGCAGATACAGTTTTATGCGAATTAGGGAAACGCTATTTTTATGAAAATTTTACATTTCATTTACTAATCAGGTTTTACAGTAAAATTTTTGGATAGATATATAATTTAGCCCTTATTTTTTTTTATATAAAATATAATACGTAAATTACGACTCGCGCGCACCACGCCAGTGCCGCCAAAGTCCAACCGGACGCCATCGAGGGAGGACCTGTGCTAGTTTTGCTCCCGACCACGTTGTAGTCGCCGCTCGTTTTAATTAGAACCGAGCGGCAAGTACAACGGCGAGCACGCCACAATATAAATAAATCAGTAGTTTAATTTTATTACCTATCCTAGGATTGTTGGTGTAAATAAATTAACTTCTTAATCTATACTATTAAACGAGCAATATTTGCATATATATATATATTTGTTTGTAAATTTGTTTGTAAATACAGTGTGGAAATTTTCGATGTGCCCTGGGTGAAAGTACTAGAAATACTGGAGATAGCAAATTTTGCTGAAAGGAAACATTCCTTTATTTTTAAAAAGAAATAGACCTGCATTCAAACATTTTCAAAAATTCATTTTCTTCGACCGGGAATCGAAAGAACTAAAAATGTAAAAAAATAAAATTTTCTATTTTATTCTTCAAATCAACACAAGTTTCATATTACAATTATTTGTAACTAGCTTCCGCCCGCGACTCCGTCCGCGCGGATGTCGGTCTTTGCGTGGATGGTTTATTTCTCAATTTTGAGTAACTCGGACAATGACATCTTATAAATATCTATTGGACCCAAATACGGCTAGGTCTATAATAATACGCAACGTGTGTTCGCGGTACCTACTACAGAACAACGTCTATGGATAACTGAAAAATTGAGATTAATTTTTTTTTCTACGTATTTTTCCAGGATAAAAAGTATCCTATTTTACGCCCAGGATAATAAGGTATAATTATACCAAGTTTCATCGAAATCGAACCGGTAGTTTTCACGTGATGTCTTCACATACAGACAGACAGACAGACAAAAATTTTTTTAATCACATATTTGGGTTTGGTATCGATCCAGTAACACCCCCTGCTAGTTATTTTTTCAATATTTTCAATGTACAGAATTGACCCTTCTACAGATTTATTATATGTATAGATTTAAAATTATGTTTTAAAAATTACCTTGCCTGAGACCCTCTTTTTTATGGGTTGTTGAATAGGAATAGCGGCAAAGTTTTGAAGTACTAGTAGGAAGACTATTATGATGTTGGTTGATCTGTATGAGTATGACAAATATTATTTTTATGAAACAACAATCCAAGATGGCGCCGACGAAAATTTGACTTTTTTTCGTGATGGGTGTCATTTTCATGGTTTTTGGGGTAGCTATTAACGAATATGAGGTCAAAACTAAAATCCAAGATGGCGCCGACGAAAAATTTGACTTATTTTCGTGATGGGTGTCATTTTCATGGTTTTTGGGGTAGCTATTAACGAATATGAGGTCAAAACTATAATCCAAGATGGCGCCGACGAAAATTTTACATCTTTTCGTCATGGATGTCATTTTCATGGTTTTTGGGGTAGCTATTAACCAATATGAGGTCAAAACTAAAATCCAAGATGGCGCCGACGAAAATTTTACATCTTTTCGTCATGGGTGTCATTTTCATGGTTTTTGGGGTAGCTATTAGCGAATATGAGGTCAAAACTATAATCCAAGATGGCGCCGACGAAAATTTTACATCTTTTCGTCATGGGTGTCATTTTCATGGTTTTTGGGGTAGCTATTAACCAATATGAGGTCAAAACTAAAATCCAAGATGGCGCCGACGAAAAATTTGACTTATTTTCGTGATGGGTGTCATTTTCATGGTTTTTGGGGTAGCTATTAACGAATATGAGGTCAAAACTATAATCCAAGAGGGCGCCGACGAAAATTTTACATCTTTTCGTCATGGGTGTCATTTTCATGGTTTTTGGGGTAGCTATTAGCGAATATGAGGTCAAAACTATAATCCAAGATGGCGCGGACGAAAACTTTACATCTTTTCGTCACGGGTGTCATTTTCATTGTTTTTGGGGTAGCTATTAACCAATATGAGGTCAAAACTAAAATCCAAGATGGTGCTGACGGAAATTTTATATCTTTTCGGCATGGGTGTCATTTTCAAGGTTTCTGAGACAGCTATTAACAAATCCCCAATGTAACCGTCGATAATTTGGTATATTTTTCTTACAACCGTTTACATATTTTTCGAGCAGAATTCAAATTCTGTGGAACTGTACACAGATAATAGCCTTTTGAAGTGAAACTTCTTTAGACGCATTGAGAGTAAAAATTTCAAGAACGCGTCATGGTAATACTGTCATGTTATGGAGCAAGGCGGTGATTTTGGTATCTATAAATCTCGCCAAAGAAGTTTCACTTCTGACACGTTATCTCAGCACACACGCTCTTTATTATTTTATTCTCTTCGTTTTAATGTTTTAGATGAACTTTATTTTAAAAAAAGTTAAGCGAATATATTTGTTAGAATATTAACATGATTGCCACAGAGGTTTTATATATACATATTACATTACTAAATATGCATTTCAATGTTCTTTAAAATTGTTTTTTAAGACTGTCTACAAAACTGTAGTTGTAAACGTTTTTGTTATTTTATTTATGTTTACTTTAAAGGAGTAAGAAAAATATACCTAATTATCCACGGTAACATTGGGGATTTGTAAATAGCTGTCTCAAAAACCTTGAAAATGACACTCATGCCGTAAAGATGTAAAATTTTCGTCGACACCATCTTGGATTTTAGTTTTGACCTCACATTGGTAAATAGCTACCCCAAAAACCATGAAAAAGACACTCATCACGAAAAGATGTCGAATTTTCCTCAGCGCCATCTTGGATTTTGATTTTGACCTCATATTGGTTAATATCTACCCCAAAAACCATGAAAATGACACCCGTGACGAAATGATGTCAAATTTTCGTCGGCGCCATTTTGGATTTTAGATTTGACCTCATATTTATTTTAATAGCTACTCCAACTCTTTGAAAATGACACCCATGACGAAAACATTTAAAATTTTCGTCGGCGCCATCTTGGATTTTAGTTTTGACCTCATGTTGGTTAATCGCTACCCCAAAAACCACCCACATTTGCTACTTAGGAAAAGTTCAGATTTAAAGATATCATAGGTAATGTGACGATTATAATTTGAAATTTCATTCCGACCGTTTCTCGGAATAACAAACATTTACTAAGAAGGGTTTAATATATTACCAGTAACATAATATTATGATGTATGATAATAATTAATAATTCATAAAAAAGTATTTTATACATTTCTTAAAAAGCTTCGATATTGTATACAATAATACAATTCATTAATTGATTATTATTCAAATTGTTGTAAAACAGTCACACTTTTTTAAGTTGGTTGAATAACTAACATACTTATCAGGATCGTACCTACTAATAAAAATAACAAAATGAATTTTTAAAGTTCCCAGTAATCTTCTAGAAACAATTTCAATAAAAATAAAATAATATCAAGCATGAAGATGGTCTATAAAATGGAATGCGCTATGTTTACGTGAGCGTGATGTTCCCGCGCACCACGTTGCGACGTTATTAGATACCTAAATTTGAGTAACGCAGATATTATATGTACTAGATTTCCGCCCGCGGCTTCGCCCGCGTTTGCAAAGGAAAACCCGCATAGTTCCCGTTCCCGTGGGATTTCCGGGATAAAAACTATCCTTTGTGTTAATCCTAGTTACCCTCTATATGTGTGCTAAATTTCATTGTAATCGGTTCAGTAGTTTTTACGTGAAAGAGTAACAAACATCCATACATCCATACAAACTTTCGCATTTATAATATTATAGTAGGATTAAGATATATTAAGATATATTAAGATGTGACAGCGTCCTTAAACATGTTTGCGGTGCAAGACTTCAATTTACAAAATTCAATTATTATTTTGCCTTTTTTATTTGTTTTACTTTTAATTATTATTACCAATATTTTCAGAAGAAAATAAATTAACCACCAGTACGAGAGTTTCATTTTAAACTTTAAATGTATTTATAAAATAGACCAATAAACCAGCTAAGCGTTCTTTGTGTTTAGATGATGTTGATGCTACAATAAAAATGTTCGATTCCATGATATTTTTATTACTAAAAGCAAATATGTTTACGAGAAATTAACAATAAATTATCTTTTATATTGTTTCTATCGATTTGAATAATAAAATAAAATTTGAAAAAGGAATGTTTCCTTTCAGAAAAATTTGCTATTCCTAGTACATATTTCAAGTACATACTTTCCTTTCAGGGCACATCGAAAATTTCCACACTGTATATATACAAACAAAATATATAATATAAATATGCAAATATTGCTCGTTTAATGGTATAGGATTAGTAGTAAATTTATTTATCAACAACATTCCTACGATAGCAAATAAAATCGAACTACTGATTTATTTATACTGTGGCGACTTCATAGGTCACCGGAGTTCATTTCGCGCCGGCTCCTGCGTAACGCGGGCGCGAGCCGTCTCTGTACCTAAAATGCCTAAATTGTCTGAATCAATCGCCCTTAAACAAATTGATCTAGATGATAATTTGCTTTGAATACGATCTTTTTCCAAAAAAGTATGGATTTTTCCAGCACGCTTTACATAGAATGGTACTTCTAAAATAGCACCACCATTCATGTAGTATAAATGTGAGAGTCCATAATATGTTACGAGACCATAGACAAAGCAGCTTCTATCACATAAAAGTATCTAGAAAACTTGTTTGTTTCCTCTACGTTACAAAGCGCAACCTGTCTTCATGTACATGACACATGCTTTCTATTTATCAATGGAGTTTTTCATCGGACACAGGTGGGCGTAGACTCGCTGGGGGTAACAATAATATTCATTATGCCACTTCCTACATCAACGTCACGCCGACAAAGCGGCGCATAGACAATGAAACACAATAGAGCGAACTAGAGCGGCGTTGGTTGATAAGCGTGTGTGGGTAGCATTGTGACGTTCTATTCAATTTGACATAATGTAACGGTTTTCTTGAATCGACAGATAAGGGGCTGAAGTTGACGTTGTTTTTACAGCAGTAGGCATTTCATGGCATAATAGAAAACATTGGGATACATACTTTTGAATAATGCAGTTCCTGTTTGGAGATATAACAATAAAAGGTTTTAAAAATAAAATACGAAAATCAATTATTGAATTTCAATTTAGGGATTTAATATTAAGACTGAAAGAGTAGAGATATATTGGCGATTTCGCTGAAGAATATTAAATTTAATTGGATTAGCCAAATTTTCGGCACGATCTCATCGACCAAATATGGTTCAAAAATATAGATTTTAATGAACTTTAAAATCATAACAAATAAAAATTTTCAATCTGTATATCATAAAATATATAGATAAATAAAAACTAAAAAGGTTCGTCGTATCATGATATTTTATTCCGTTTAAAGAGTGTTTGTATTAAACTATTTTCGGCTCTTCAATTAGGGGTCGTGAATTATATTTACCAACGAACAGTTATGCAGTTTTATTTTACACAGTTATTAATTTTAATTAATTAATTTTATATACTATTCTCATTAATACAACTACAACATTAATAATAAAGAGCAAATTTCCTTAAGTCTTATCTAACTTGAACATATTAAGGAATAAAATGGCTGTCCTATAGTTAAAAAAAATAAATTAAAACACAAAATTGTCTAGACTTGTCATTCATTAGAATAATTTAAATTTCTTGATATGGAACAATTAATTGAGTGTTAGTTAAAAAAGTTGCTATAAAAGTAATTTGTTTTATTTATAGCAATCATATTAATTCCCTTAAGGAAAGCTGATAATTAACCTAATGGACTGTCAACCTATATATAGCTCTACATTCGTATATTAAAAAGATATGGTACTGATTAATATATTTTTATTTTAAATGCTATTCAATTTAGTTAATTG
Source organism: Colias nastes (assembly GCA_907164665.1). Classification (NCBI taxonomy): domain Eukaryota; kingdom Metazoa; phylum Arthropoda; class Insecta; order Lepidoptera; family Pieridae; genus Colias; species Colias nastes. The sequence continues at coordinate 8,786 of CAJQZM010033434.1, forward strand.
GATATTTTTCCATTTTTATTGACTTCGTCAAGTTGTTTTAACTTCACTAACGTGGCCGTACATTTTCGCGGAAGTATCAGAAATCAGAATTAATTAATTATTCCTTATTTTCAAATAAACATCAAACGCACAAAGCAAACATTACAATTTTCATAAGTACCTATTAAATATTTTCTTTAAACGCTGTACAAAGTCGATTTTTTCTCACAACCGATCAACTCGCACTCTCTATGCATTCGTTATTTTAAAATTTCTGCTGCAATTTTAAAACATCAACTTCACAGGCTGAAGCATGTCACTTAAACCGTTTAAAATCTTGTAATCAGGCTGTAATCCTTCCTCTATATTTAGAGTCCCTTGCAAGTAATCCGCGCGGGCCCGGGTCTCTATGTAGGCCACTGCTGACGTCACGATGGTGACCTACTTCCTATGCCATTGAAAGCAGACGCGCGTCAATGGTGTACCCCTCCCCTCTGGTCTATGGGAGGGGTCGGAATCATTAGCCATACATGAAAAATATGAAAACTATAACGCTACGTGCAATGCGTAAAGCATATTGAGCAATGACAGAGGAAATTGTATGTTTAAAATTGCATAGGTTATCTTTGTAGATCTTTAAATTGCCAAAATATAAATGTCAAAAGGGTCATACTTTAAGATACAATTTTGAAAGATGGAGTAGGTAATGAGTATTAATTATGATAATGATTGGTTTTATTCCGTCGTGTATTTACGTTTATTATAAGTGTGAGAATATGTTGGTAGGTACTTTGATTATGAATAAAAGCAAATCAGAAAACATATTGGGTAAAATCAATTTGATTACAGTATTTTAATGATGTATTGATGATTATCAACAGGTAGAGGCAATGGCTCTATCAAAGGTTATTAACCACTATTGTGCCAATTGTGTTTTATGTTTAATTAACAAAAGAAAGTTTGTAAAACTTAAAATGAGGCCATTCTTCTTCCAATTATGGAATGCAATTTTTCGGTAAAAATATAAATAGTAACTACATAATAATAATACGACAAACACTCTTCCGCGTGGAAAGTTTAAATCTTAAAAACTTCATGGAAAAACTAGAGAATTTGTATAGTAGGATATTTCTGTGCTAAATTAAGTACTGTCATAATGAAAAATGATTATAATGAACTGAATGAGTGAACATCTACGTGCTTTGAGGAAAGATTTGGAATTTGTTTAGATACATATTCCTTTGATTATAGTTTTTGTTGTTAATTTTCGTGGAATTACCCGATTACGATTGAAATTGCAAGCCACTTTTTTAAACTGTAACGGTATCATTTACTTCTTAAATAATGTTTATAGTCTTTAGTAGTTATTTTAACAAACGTATTATAAGCCATCGGTCAAATTAAAAAGCGTCAATTTATAGCTGAACAAACCAATTAGAGGTCCCTGTTATTAAGTAGAGTACACACACAAGAGTCCAGTAGTTATAGACACGTAAGCATGTTGACTCCACGTTGCATTATAAATGCCGTGTACGCCCCGACATGACTAACCTTACAACTTATTTCTTTCTATTGGCATTGCAAAGGAAATATCTCTATTATCGATTTAAAGGGCAATTGTTGTGGGTATATACGTTAGGAGTATAATTATTTGGATTATTTAAGTGACATTAATATGTACTTGCAAGTGTAGAATTTAGATACACTAGGATACTTATCAATGTACTTAGTGGTTAATTAGTTGAAACTTTTTAATAAACTAAGTTACCAAATATTTACAAAAAAATCGCATATCTTTAAAACGTATTATACCTAAGGAGCAGAGACACAGATGTTTTTCGTACTATTTTTAATTTTACGAAATTTTAATTATTTTTCTGTAATAGAACATTAATTTGTTTTATGAACCAATATATTTTATACAACATTCTTTAAAATGGAAAATATTGACAAATAAAATATTTCTTAATTATTCTTGACTAATTTAAATGAAAAAGACATTTTAAGAAGAAACTTTCCTATGATAGCAAAAGCGTCTACAAGGCAAAATCCACTTCACAAACAAGACAAAAACATACAGAATATTAATAGTTTTACCGAAAATCGTTGTGAACTAGAATTTGGCAGTAAATATAGGTCAAAACATATTTACAATGGCTCTATTTATATCAAGTAGAGCTAAAATAATAGTCTGTATTTCTGTACACTGACAGAAATAAATGCGTAATTCTCCTTTTAACGCGCAGTGTTGCCGCACCGAAATATTTTGCAGCTGTGCATGTTCAGATAAACTGCTGTGATAGGAGATGGGAATTAAGATACGTGAAATGTTAGTTGTAAATATGTGATGGTATTAAAAGTTCAAACTGGAATGGTTGTTAACATTTTTAAAGCTATTGAATAGCATTTATCTCAGACTTTGAGCACGGCGACCGAATGTAAAAATTCCGTAACGAAAAAGCTATGCTATGCAATAGCTTTACCGCGGCCGCGGCAGTCTTCGAGTGCCACAGGTATTTTTTTTTCTTTCACTTCATATACAGGAATTTAGCTGTTGTGTTTTCATAGAAATAGGTCATTATTAAAAAAATTACAATGTTGAATACGTCCTATTTAAATATTACGATAAGTAAAAGAGCGTTATTTTATGTAGTTTTCATATGATAATATTACTACGTACAAAATATTTTAAGGACTTTATATAAAAGTTTTATATAAAAATGTGGAGAATTTTGATTATATTATTGATTCGCATAATTAAT
>CAJQZM010033437.1:0-11744 GCA_907164665.1 Colias nastes
CACCAAATTTCGTAGAAAAAAAATAAATTTTGAAGTAGATAAAAATAAAAAACCAAAAACTTGGTTTTTTGAATTTTTCACCTAAATTTTGAGGTTATGTGAAAAAATTGCACATACAAAAGTTGTAGATCTTTTTATTACTTTGCCATTGAACGTTTTTCCGTAAGACTTGTAGTTTTGTCGGAAATCGAGAGAGACCATTTTTTTCTCCTAAAAGCTCCCCCCCTCCCACTTCCCGAACTCGGATTGACCGTAATTTATTTTTCCTTACATTTTTTATCATATTTTCCTCCTTTTCTAATGGGTTTCATCCTACTGCGAATTTTTCACTTTTTATTATTTTTAAAGGGATCTATCTACCCTGGTGTATAAAGGTAATTTCGTTGTCAATAATGATTTTGTTCTCAAAGCGTGAGTTCTACATAAACATCTTTGTCCACCATGTATGTTCAAGTATAAGTTTTCAACTTGCAAAAGAGTTCATATGTCCTAACAAAAGAATTTCATACTAAGATCGTTGAACTCATTTTAAGTTTAAAAGCGTAGCTGACTAATTTAAGAAGCGAGTCCCTGCATTATCTGTCAAGGGTGGCATGAATAGGCTTTGTGCTATGCGACGTGAGAGCTGCTGTAAAATAACGAGTAAATCGATGCACGGGTGCGAGTCAAATCCTGAGTAAACTTATTGGATGTGCAATGGACTTTGAACGTGACAATAGCGTAGATCACCTATTATGGTAGCAAATTTGGAGTTTGATATGTTAAATATACCAATGACTTCATTAGTAAAGGCAGTTTTATCAAGAGGTTAGTCTATTGTGGACGTGAATCATCATCAAAATATGTTTGCATGAATGTTTATTGTTCTTTCACGTCGAAGGCTCAGAGGATCTGCATTAATTTTCGATAATTGTCATTTATCGCAGTACCATTCAGAACGAACAAAAGTATCGCGCTAAAGCTTTTGTAATTTATAATTCATTTTATGGGAACACTTTTTATCCAGTTTCATTATTACCATAATAAAACTTCTTAAAGATTTTCTCAAAGTTTTTTAATTAAACCTTGCAACGTAGAATAGTTTAGTTACTTGCTGGATGTAGGTATACCTATTAAAAGATTCATTTTATCCCTCAAATTATTTAAGAGGCAACAATAGAGTTCGAGTCTGTTAAAATAATATCACCTCACATTAATTTATCTTCGCAATTTTCTTTTCATAGCCATCAAGTTACAGCATCGTGACATTTTACTGCGATTAGTGTTTTTTTTTTATACGTAGATAGGTGGACGTTTGACCCCAGTCCCACCTGATGGAAAGTGGTGACGAGATCTAAGGTGGTAAGTCACGCCCGCCTAGAAAGTACCTGTTAATTCGTCTTTTGTTCCCATGTTGTACTTCTCTGGAAAGATGGACGCCGACAGAGAATTCCACTCTTTGGCAGCTCGCATTAAGAAGGAAGACGCAAAGCGTGCTGTGCGTGCAGTCGGCATTTCTACCAGATAAGGGTGGTATCCCGCCGTGCGACTGGACGTTCTTTGAAAAAAAGGGGAAGCTGGGATAAGGCCAAGTAATTCAGTTGCACATTCCCCGAAATGAAGTCGATAGCTTCAAGTTCCGACTTTGAGCCCGAGTGTTCGAACAATATTATTTTTATTCTAATAGTAGTTGGAATACGAATTAGAAATTCAGAATAGTCTCCCACTGATAGAAGTCAGTTCTTGTTAATTGAATATCCTCGGAAATGTTGCTCTTTGCTAGTTACAGAAAGCTCGAGGCAGCTGAGGTCAAATTGGCTATAGCGTTCCGGCTGCTCTCAAATATTGGCTTTGATTAATTAGTAATTTGAGCGATTCCATTGTAATAAAGGATTCATCGTTTTGAACGGCCTTGGTTACTAGGCTATATTGTCCTCGAGGATAGGCTTTGTCAATAGTTGCCTTCTACAAGGGTAGTAGTCGTTAGATATATTTATCTTTGTAAGACGATAAAATATCGATTTATGAGAAACAGAGAATAATAAGTATATAAATATCGGTTGTTTCTTAATGATGAATTTTAGCACTTTGTACCTACTTGTACTTTATATTTGTATTGTTCAGAATTTATGTATTGTTCCTAAATAAACGATTTTTATTATTATTTTGATTTATTTTTACAAAATTGTTATCGATTTTATAAAAACAATTTTTTACTTCTCGATTAAGTTCTGTACGCACACGTAGCTTTATTTATTTATTTAACTCGCCATTATCTTTTATTTATCTGTAACGATAAACTTAACTATACTAAACAAAAGACGCTAATACAAAAATAATATCTATATTGAACAAAGCTTTTGAAGAAATTACTTAATTTGAATATCTGAATCGGAATTTTTCAAGTGAGGTGTCAAGGCCAAATACGAAACTAAGCTTAAAAGATTTTCGTATAAGATTAAGAAGGTAGCCATAGTGACTCAAATCTCAATATTATTTTTAATCATTATTAATTAGATATTGAAGTGTTTTTTAGATATACTTGAAAAAAAAAACCTAAATGAAATTGTAATTAACAAAATTCTATGATTTTAATGTATGGTTTAAGTAATTTTAATTTATTGAAACATTGAAATATTTGTTTGTTCAAAAACAAAAGAATACTCTATGCTCAAGAAATATTATTTCGACAAGTGAATGTAGCTGACGTTTATCGCGACAGAGACGTTGGAAAAGCTTTTGTTGTATGTTACTTTGAAAGTCATAAGTAGGTATTATAAATGGCTTTTGTGTCATTTCAATTAATCTTTAGTATTAGATATCTAGATTGTATGAGTAAAACCATTAACATGGAATAAACGAACAGACGTAGCCTTGGTACAAATGCACGTTTAACTTTTGCAAGCAAAAAGCACAGTTGACAGATATATACTACTTGTGCAAAAAGTCAACTTCCAATGACACTATACGCTAGTCGTCGCTAACTAGAGGGTAAAAAGTTGTGCGGCTTTTGCCCGCAACCCAGCGCTTGAACGTAAAATTATATTTCAAAATAATATTATTCTTTACCCTCTCAATATCGAATATTCCACACACACTATATTCACTTCAATGAATAGTGATACACAGCCTCCAGGTTTGGTTTCTAAAAAAAATATATTTTTGTTGGACAATTCTTTGGTTCAGTTCTTTTTCAAACCGTTACTGTAGCTATATTCATATAGGTACTTTTTTATTACTTTGTGAATACCGAACCATGTACCTTTATAGTTTAGAGATGCTTGCGACAAGTTATCAACGAGATATTAATGAAAAATAAACAATGTTGCAAACTGGATAATAGAAGATTAACAACATGTAACCCAATTTGCGATAAGTCCAAGCCATCCCCCTTATCTTCCTTTTACATTATTAGTTAAGTATATTAGTTTGTTTAATCTAAAACAACACACCACCCTATAAGCAATGCAAATGAGTTTGGGTGGAATAATTCTTGCCATCGTATACATATTATCTTATATTTTACATCTATTTACGCTTATACTATCTTATTAAATAAATGAATCGACCTTATTCATATACAAAACATAAGAGAGTAATAGGAAAATGAGGATCATGATGTTACGTAGACGCAATAGCAATTTTTATGCTCTGTACACGTTTCAATTTGGCAGCTTCGCCTTAAATTCTGTGCTATTGCTTCATTAGGCAGAGATGTTAAAAGCCTTTGAAAACAATGCTTGTTACAAAGATATAATAGAATAGATTCGGTTTGTGTACGTATGTCAGCAATTAAGGGGCATGTTGTTTGCATGCCCTGTCCGGTGTCAAGTGACGGCTCGGCGTGCGCTAGCCGGCTTAACAAGCACTTATTACGTACCAATGAACATCGCGTAAACGGCTTGCGGCTTTAAATATTTTTGTCTTATTTTATTACTTATGTCATTTAAATATTATAAGTTGTAAACTGCTGAATTTTTATTTTTTTGTTGTATAGAATTGAAATACTTATTAATCCTATCATACTGAATGTACTGATGTATAGTACTGATATAATATAGTTATAAGCACTGCTACTATGCTACCGCATGGCTGACCACTTACTCTTATAAATTGTAATTTAGGGGCTATATACATTACACCCTTAACCACTTGATTCAATATTTCATTAAATAAATATGAGCATAAATCGAATCTCTTTAATTGGTACTTACATAAGAATATCTCATAAATGTAATATAAATTATGTAGATAAAACAGCAATTTAATTAAATCATTTATTGAAATCAGAATAGCATGAATAAAAGCTTGCTGTGTGATTTTAATTAGAACGTATGCTGTGCCTATAATCATCCATCATTTTAAACCATACCACGATCTCATTTTTATTCCAACGATTTTACATAAAAGCAATCGGTCCATTAATGAATCCATCGGAAGCCTTTAATTTTTCAAACATTTTAATATTGGTAAAGCATACGTATTTTCAGTCCTTTCAATATACGGGTACGTGCTTCATAGGTATTGATAATTCGTGTCGACGCAATTCACATAAATATGCAGCTTTTATTAAATTTCCGTAATAAAACTCCAATCCTGGAAATTTTTAATTAATTGCACTTTTTTGCATATATTTTAATCACGATTGTTTTCGAGGAGAATTCATTTTAATTGTTCCAATTTATGAAATCATAAAATATTAAGCTTTTCCATACTTGGTTAAACTTGCAATAAACATTATTTTATGAATCAAAACAATTTCTATAAAATTTTATCTATGTCAAATCCAAATTATAATTGATGAAGATGAAGCAAATTATAAGATGAAGAAGTTATAGTTACTTTCGTAGGTACGTAATTAATAAGAATCAACGATCACTTGCAAAGGCCGCAATTTTACGTAAATTCTTCTTTAACACACCACTGCGACTGCTTGCAATAAAAGCTAATCTATTACGCGTAAAGGTAATGTTATTCCGGCGTCGCATTATACGAATGTTTTATTTTATTACTTTACTTAGCAAACAGAGCGTACCGCGCGTGATGGATGACTCGCTAATAAAACACGCCTAACCTGGCTACACTACATGTGGGTCACCGTTCAGGATTTATGGACGAATTTTCTCTGGTCTTTGTAGCTACGGATCTGAAATAACTATAGAGCTATCAGTGGCTTATCTGAAATGAAATCTTAAGGAACCCATACCAAAATGTGTCCTTGCTTTGTGTTGAAACAAAAACGTATACCCATTGTAGATATTTTGTAACGCAATTTGACGTTGTATAGCGATGTATTTGTTAAGAAAAATGTAGACTAAAAATCTAAATCGGGCCAGAGCGTAAGAATGCGAACCTTTTCTCTTCAACAGGAACTAGGTTACACTGATTTTATTTATACGTTCCAGGCTAAACGATCGATTTTATTATGCACATGGTCACCCCTCGGGTATGCGTTTACCCTTTAGAGTTTAGGGTGTGCCTTAAATAATATTGTTTACAGGGGACCACCCGAGGGACAGTCAAACACGTCACATAGCTAAGCCAAGGTTTTAATAAAAGTTTACTTGCAGTGGTATCTCATAAATATAAATAGTTCAAACAAAAATATAACTTAGAATTTCATTTTTTTATAAAAATAAATAAATATCTAGACAGTCATTCGAAAACATTTTCATTTTTTGTTACCCACAAGAGTTTTATTGATTGACAAACTATCGGTAGTCCGCATGATCCCTTAGGTATTCACATGTAGAAAGTGGTCTGTTTATTATTTTAATTATAGTGTATGTGTCCAATATATGATAAGCTGTATGCCAAGATGTTATCTATATTTTAGATTACATTATATAATTTATCGATGGAGCGACGCAACTGTAGCCGATTTACGCAACTTGGAGGCCGTCAATTGGCAAGAAACTGCGCGCGATCGAGGAAAGTGGCGTAAACTCGTGTCGGAAGCCAAGACTCGGTTTGGGTCGCAGAGCTAGTTAAGATAGATTATATAATTTATTATTTTTCTCTAGCAACACTTGTTTCACAATAAAACGCAGAAATTTTGTAATTTTAGAAATATTCCTTTACCAGTGTACTTAGGTATGGCCTTACAAAATATGTGTTACAATAAATTATATTTTAACAAGAGTATAATGCTGTTGCGTCACGATTAAAATATAACATGTCTGAATGTTTAAAAACTGGAAGTACCCACAGCAATTAATCTCTCTCCTTATGCTCAGTACCTTATAACTTCGTTCTACAGACGTTTTCCATCTTACTTTAATTGATCTTTAAAATAATGACGCACCATTAAGGTAGGGCCCGATTCGTACCTTGAAATTAATGAACTGTAATAAGTCTGATGGCTGGCTCCACCCTGCGTCTTAGACGATGAATAATGACTCCATTAAGTCATGGTGCTCGTTTAATCGAGGACTTACAAATTTATATTCTTACAAAAGTTATTAGACCTCATTTTAGCACCATTAGTTACATTAAAACGAAAATAATGTACTTATTTGTATAAGAACAATGGAGTTAGGTAAAAGGAATATCGTAATAAATTCTTAAAAATAGCTTGAATAATAGATACGCCATTTTATTAAATAAAGAAGCTCTTAAACCTGCGATTGAGAGCACGATATCTAAGAGCTTTTAAAGTGCGAAGAGAATTCAAACTGCTATGAGTGCTACACTTTTCGAATAAGCCGAGCGCGAAACTCAAATAAAATGCAACCAACAGACCTATAATACATGACACCTTCGTTTAATGTTAAAATGGTGAAACCTACACTATCAAAATTATTTACTGTGATATATTTTTCGTTTAACGTACAATAATTAATATTGTGTTTCGTGTGTTAATAATTTTAATAACCATGAAATTATTTATGCAAATATGTTGTTAAATTTAAAATAATCAATAGGCACACCTACTCCATTCGGTAGTTGAGCGTATAAGGTACATGTACATATATGAGGGTAATAAAACCACACCTCTTCTCGTGTGCTAAAAAACGAAATAGAGCATCCCTGTTTGTTCATGCATACGTAAACGTATGATTGGTTTCAGCTATATTATAACCCACTTTTAAATAAAAATGTAGTTTTTATATTCAGAATTAGTAATTGTGATCTTTTATTTGCTACTAAGGTTTGCAATTTTAACTAATTTTTGGGGATAAGGCGTAAAATAAATGTCCAAATATTTTAGAGATAAACAGGCTTTTCGACCCTTGTTTGTATTACCACGATGACGGTTCAAAAACAGTTCAATCGTAAGTAACCTTGGTCTATTTTTTTTTAAGAACGAGGTCATAGATTCATTAAGGACTAGGTATAGAAATTATATAAATTATTCTAAGCCTTATACAGAATGAATAATTAGTGAAACTAATGGAATCCCTATAGTCCATTTGTGAACCGGAAGGTGATATTCACGTACCTACTGCAACGAACGGGATGAATTCATTTAATAAAGAACATTAATAAAAGGTTTTCATATTCATCATCTCTTTATTCTATATAAAATTGGCTTTCAATTGAAATACAGTGAATAGTAATATGGGCTTTACATTTCCAAAGAAGGGTATTTTACACATAATAACGCGTGGTAGCTTTTCATAAAAACTAGCTTTAAAAATAACGTTTCCAGGCGCTTTTAAGCCTAATTGAAAACAAAGCTCTTGTTTCATTTTGCATTTTCTGTGGCACTCTTTTTAAATACTATTTTTGTACTAGACTAGGCCCTATTATCTTTGAGCCTACTGTAATCTGTATGAAATAATTTATAAACATTTTATCAAATCATAACATATATTTTTTAATATTCATTTACTTTTTTTACTTTAGAACACAATATTTTATCATCAATTAATTAGCACATTGATGAAAATCACAAAACCTGTTTGTTTTGCATATATAATGTTATATTTTACGTGCAGTATATTATTACAAAATTTGTAGTTAAACATAAATTTATAAAGTTGCCTATTTAGCGATAACTCATTAACGACAACAAAGTTATACAAGTACTTTAGATTTATGTAATTTTACCTTATCGATTTACATAAACGGATTAGAAGTTTGGGTCCGGATGGATTTAAATAATAAATGGGATGCGATTCAAAGTTGCTGGGTGCAAAACTTTATATAAAGGAACGCCGAGAATCGAGATGGGATCACGGTCATTTATTATCAACTTTCCTTACACTACCACTTGATGAAAAGATCATTAATTTAGTTTCTATCACGAAATAAATTTTTGAAATCAACTCATCTGTCTTTATAATAATTGTTGTGTCTGAAAAACTATATTAATATATAATTACTATATTAATATATTAATATATAATTCATATTTAAATTATAATCATCTAAATAACACTACAATATTACACTTCAAAACTTCATCCATAATTATTGTTTGCTTTAATTTTAAAATTTTCATAATGTTTAATAAATTACTCCAGAATACCAAAGGTTTAGTATCTCTTAACATCTATGCTTACTGCGTTAATATTACAAAGTACCCACAAAACTACAACTTTTTTGCTTATAAGAAACGTAATAATGGTCCGATAATAATTGTTCATTTCAATTTTATAGTTAATAGATACGAATTTTTTTACATTATAATTTTTTGTGCAACCGTGACTCTAGATCTCAATTTACATAATCAACAATCATTTTATCCACTTCACAATTTAGTACAATGGAAGGCTTAAATACACTAAACATTTATTATCAAAATGCCCGCGGTTTGCGCACAAAATTACATTCACTATATAAAAACATTGAAAGCAGTAATTACGACATAATAATCATTACTGAAAGTTGGCTTTGTGACGGTATTCTGGATTCTGAAATATGCAATAACAACTATGATGTATTTAGGTTTGACCGTAAGGACAAAAAAAGGGGCGGAGGTGTGGTGATATGCGTTAAAAAAATTCTTGCGGCATTTTGTCACAATATAAACTGCCCACAACTTGAGAGTGTATGGCTTACAATTCCTAAATCTTCTTTTAATGTCAAGTCTCGCTATAACAGCAGTGACCTACATGTTATAGGTGTTTATATTCCACCTAACTCTGACGCTCCACAGCTACTTAGAGATTTTGATAATTCTTTGAAAATGTTTCATAGTAAAACGTTAAACGACAAATTTTTGGTAACCGGTGACTTTAATCTTCCATTTATTAGTTGGTACAGAGACTTTAGTTTTAATTTTACAAAACAATGTAATACAGAACTTTCAGATTCTGCTTTAAACTTATTAGGTACATTTAATTTATTAGGTTTAAAACAATATAATTTATTTCAAAATAGCTGTGGTAATATCTTGGACCTTCTGTTATCAAATATACATTTATATTGTAATATATGTCATGGACCCCTCGTAAGTGTTGATCAATATCATAGCCCTTTAGAATTTGTTATTAAAGATTTATATATAAAACCACTTCAAACTAAAGGCCAAGTTATAAAAAAGTACTTTAAGGGCGATTATGATACTATAAACTGTAAGCTGAAAACCATTGACTGGCATAGTCTCTTGCACTCGGGTTCTGTTAATGATGCTGTCAATAAATTTTATGATATTGTTTATTCTATTATTGAAACGTATGTACCAACTGTAAAGCTTTCATCACGTTACAGGTATCCTAAATGGTATACTCCTGCACTTATAAATTTAATAAAGGAAAAATCTAAAATACATACAAAATGGAAACGCTTTAAAAATCCTTGCGACTATAGTTCTTTTTCTTTGCTAAGAACCCGAGTTAAAAAGTTACAGTCAGAATGTTATGATAAATATATATCCCGTTGTCAAAGTAGTATTAAAACATCACCTAAAGAATTCTGGACTTATATTAAAAACAAACGCTCTAATCACGGCATGCCCCAAAACATGTCTTATAAAGGCTGTTTATTGACTAATGGTCAAGACATCTGTAATTCTTTTAACGAATTCTTTCAAAGCGTATTTCAGCAATCTGATCAGTCCACCCCTATTTTTTCTAAGGAGGCCGATATCTCCGATAATCTTAATTACATTGAAGTCAATGAGAAACTTCTTCAAAAACTGTTGAAACAGTTAGATCCACAGAAAGGCGCTGGTACGGATGGAATACCTTCAATTTTCATAAAAAAATGTGCAACTGGTTTGATGACTCCTTTGCTAATACTTTTTAAACGTTCTTTCTCAGATGGTATCTTTCCGAGTCGATGGAAGGAAGCACAAATAGTTCCAATTCATAAAAGTAAATCAAAATTAGACATAACAAATTACAGAGGTATATCTATTCTTAATGTATTAGGTAAAATTTTGGAACGTATCGCTTATGATAACATATATTATTTAGCATTAAAATGTATTCCTCATAATCATCATGGTTTCATTAAATCACGTAGCGTTACATCCAACCTTCTTGAATTTACTCATTCTATCAATATAGATTTAGATGACAAGTCACAAGTCGACGTCATCTATACTGATTTCGAGAAGGCATTCGATCGGGTCGACCACAATATATTGTTGACGAAGCTTTATGCCATCGGTATCAGAGGAAACCTCCTTAGATGGATTGAATCATACATAAAGAATCGTCATCAAGCTACAGTTATCGGTGGTTTCCGATCAAACTTTATTAAAGTAACATCCGGTGTACCGCAGGGTTCGCATCTCGGCCCCTTATTATACAACGTATTTCTTTACGATTTATCTGATTGTTTTCTTGATTCCAAGTTCCTTGTATTTGCAGACGATAAAAAACTTTACAAGAAAATCAACAGTCTAGAAGACTGTATTCAGCTGCAAGGTGATCTCGATCGACTGACACTATATTACAAAACTAATAAAATATCTATTAATATTAGCAAATGCCAATTAATTACTTTTACCCGGAAAAAAAAGGATGTCATTAATTTCAATTACAAACTAAACAATGTATCACTCGCAAGAACAACACAGGTTAGAGACTTAGGTGTTATTCATGACATTAAACTTACGCATAACGATCATGTTGAATTTATTATACAAAAAGCGTACAAAAATTTAGGTTTCATACTTCGGACTTGTGATGCATTCACAGATATCTTATGTTTAAAAGTGCTGTATTTTGCGTATGTGCGAAGCGTACTAGAATTTGCGAGTCCGATCTGGCGTCCCTCTTATCGCTGTTATATTGACCGTTTGGAAAATATTCAAAAAATATTTATTAGGAAACTTAATTTTATATCGAAGTTCTCTTGTGCTAATTACCTTGAAGGATGCTCTCTCCAAAGGATCAATACACTCGAACAACGGAGAGATATTATCGACATGATGCTGCTTTACGACATAATGCGTAATAGACTGGACTGTCCAAATATTCTCGGTAATATATCACTACAAACACCGTCATTACGAACAAGGCATTGCCAACTATTAAAGGTTCCCCTCGCTTCAACCAAACACCTGCAAAATTCTACACTCTTCCGTCTACCTGATATTTACAACAAGAAATTTTCAAGTGTTGACATATTTCATCTCTCCCGTAACAGTTTTAAAAAAGCAGTAACAGACATCACCAATTCAATAATTTCTTAGTTTACCTTTACACATTCTCACCACACTACACCATTATACACTACACACACAGTACACACATTCACACATCCATACCAAACATTCTATAATGGGTACGTTTTCCTCTTTTTTGTATATCATGTCCAAAAAAAAAAAAAAAAGTGTGTGCGTGTAACCTTTACGCGCGATTGAAGTA
>CAJQZM010033450.1:493-11099 GCA_907164665.1 Colias nastes
TAACCAATATGAGGTCAAAACTGAAATCCAAGATGGCGCCGACGAAAGTTTTACATATTTTCGTCATGGGTGTCATTTTCATGGTTATTGGGGTAGCTATTAACCAATATGAGGTCAAAACTGAAATCCAAGATGGCGCCGACGAAAATTTTACATATTTTCGTCATGGGTGTCAATATCATGGTTTTTGGGGTAGCTATTAACCAATATGAGGTCAAAACTAAAATCGAAGATGGCGCCGACGAAAATTTTACATCATTTCGTCACGGGTGTCATTTTCATGGTTTTTGGGGTAGCTATATTAACCAATATGAGGTCAAAACTAAAATCCAAGATGGCGCCGACGAAAAATTTGACATATTTTCGTCATGGTTGTCATTTTCATGGTTTTTGGGGTAGCTATTAACGAATAATAGGTCAAAACTATAATCCAAGATGGCGCTGACGAAAATTTGACTTTTTTTCGTGATGGGTGTCATTTTCATAGTTTTTGGGGTAGCTATTAACGAATATGAGGTCAAAATTATAATCCAAGATGGCGCCGACGAAAATTTTACATCTTTTCGTCATGGGTGTCATTTTCATGGTTTTTGGGGTAGCTATTAACGAATATGAGGTCAAAACTATAATCCAAGATGGCGCCGACGAAAAATTTGACATATTTTCGTCATGGTTGTCATTTTCATGGTTTTTGGGGTAGCTATTAACGAATAATAGGTCAAAACTATAATCCAAGATGGCGCTGACGAAAATTTGACTTTTTTTCGTGATGGGTGTCATTTTCATAGTTTTTGGGGTAGCTATTAACGAATATGAGGTCAAAATTATAATCCAAGATGGCGCCGACGAAAATTTTACATCTTTTCGTCATGGGTGTCATTTTCATGGTTTTTGGGGTAGCTATTAACGAATATGAGGTCAAAACTATAATCGAAGATGGCGCCGACAAAAATTTACATCTTTTCGTCATGGGTATCATTTTCATGGTTTTTGGGGTAGCTATTAACCAATATGAGGTCAAAACTGAAATCCAAGATGGCGCCGACGAAAATTTTACATATTTTCGTCATGGGTGTCATTATCATGGTTTTTGGGGTAGCTATTAACCAATTTGAGGTCAAAACTAAAATCCAAGATGGCGCCGACGAAAAATTTGACATCTTTTCATCATGGGTGTCATTTTCATGGTTTTTGGGGTAGCTATTAACGAATAATAGGTCAAAACTATAATCCAAGATGGCGCTGACGAAAATTTGACATTTTTCGTGATGGGTGTCATTTTCATGGTTTTTGGGGTAGCTATTAACGAATATGAGGTCAAAACTAAAATCCAAGATGGTCGTCGAATTTCAAGATCGCGTCATGGTAATACTGTCGCGTTATGGAGCAAGGCGGCGATTTTGGTATCTATGAATCTCGCCAAAGAAGTTTCACTCCTGACACGTTTTCTCGGCACACACGTTCTTTTTTATTTTATTCTCTTCGTTTAAATGTTTTAGATAAACTTTATTTTAAATAAAGTTTAGCGAATATATTTAAAGAATATATTTAAAGTTAATAATATCTGTCAGAACATTAACATGATTGCCACAGAGTTGCGTTTTATATTAAATTTCTAAATATGCATTTCAATGTTCTTTAAAATTGTTTTTTTTAAGACTTTCTACAAAACTGTGGTTGTTAACGTTTTTGTTATTTTATTTAAGTTTACTTTAAAGGAGTAAGAAAAGTATACCTAATTATCGACGGTTACATTGGGGATTTGGTAATAGCTGTCTCAAAAACCTTGAAAATGACACCCATGCCGAAAAGATGTAAAAGTTTCGTCGGCGCCATCTTCGATTATAATTTTGACCTCATATTCGTTAATAGATACCCCAATAACCATGAAAATGACACCCATGACGAAAATATGTAAAATTTTCGTCGGCGCCATCTTGGATTTTAATTTTGACCTAATATTGTTTAATAGCTACCCCAAAAACCATGAAAATGACACCCATGACGAAAAGATGTAAATTTTTCGTCGGCGCCATCTTGGATTTTAGTTTTGACCTCATATTCGTTAATAGCTACCCCAAAAACCATGAAAATGACACCCATCACGAAAAAAAGTCAAATTTTCATCAGCGCCATCTTGGATTATAGTTTTGACCTCATATTCGTTAATAGCTACCCCAAAAACCATGAAAATGACACCCATGACGAAAATATGTCAAATTTTTCGTCGGCGCCATCTTGGATTTTAGTTTTGACCTCATATTCGTTAATAGCTACCCCAATAACCATGAAAATGACACCCATGACGAAAATATGTAAAATTTTTGTCGGCGCCATCTTGGATTTTAGTTTTGACCTCATATTGGTTAATAGTTACCCCAAATACCATGAAAATGACACCCGTGACGAAATGATGTCAAATTGTCGTCGGCGCCATTTTGGATTTTAGATTTGACCTCATATTGATTAATAGCTACTCCAACACCTTGAAAATGACACCCATGACGAAAAGATTTCAAATTTTCGTCGGCGCCATCTTGGATTTTAGTTTTGACCTCATATTGGTTAATAGCTACCCCAAAAACCACCCACATTTGCAAATGTTTTTGCTACTTAGGAAAAGTTCAGATTTAAAGATATAGGTAATGTGAATGTGTGGTAACGAATTTAATTTATTTCATTCCGACTGTTTCTCGGAATAACATACATTTACTAAGAATTGCATACAATGCCGGGTTTAATATATTGCCGGTAACATAATATGAGTCGATACATATCAAACTCCGGTAAGTCCATTCTAACAGAAATGTGGGAATCGAGGTATTTTTAATAACTTAAAAAAACAATATGTTTGGACCTTTATAATTTATGACGGATATAATATAATACATAAGAATTATTTTTACGAAGAAAAAGAAATGTATTACTTGATGATTATGCCACAAAATTAGATTTAAATCTGGACATACAGGCGTTTGATATGTACCAGCAAAACTTACCGGGTTTTGAAAAATATCGTCTTGGACTTACAGGAATTTGAAAAATCTCTAATGGACTTACAGGGATTTGATAGAACTCAGTTTTGGGACGTACTGAGGTGGTGGAAATGGGTAGATAGTTCGTCGCGTTGTAAGTATTGGACATTAAAATAAAATATGTAAATTAAAAGATACAAATTATTATTATTATTAACCTTTATCATCCCACTGCTGGGCAAAGAGAGGGGTCAATAAATCAAAACGGTTGAAAAAATCTCAGTACGGCCCTGGGCTTCATGGCTGGGAATAACTACTGTGCGTGTGCTGTGCGTCTAGTTTCATTTATCTTTTAGCTGTTTTCTGAGCCTTGTCTGTTTTAGCTTTTGGTATTGTTTTATTCCTTGCTTTGTCTAGAACCACCACCTCTATAGTAAAACTGTTTTCTTCCATCATTTATCAATCAAAACGATTTATAAGCATTGGTCACACGTGTTAGCTTCAACAAAATTGAGAGAAGTGGCAGCCATTTTAGTGCCATACTGCGCTGTGATTGGTCGAAATGGACTTACCTGAGTTTGATAAACCACTGTCGACGGACATACCGGAGTTTGAAAAAGAATATTTACTTTAAACCTTATTTTAATAGAGATACGATTGACTTACCTAACTTTGAAAAGTACAGACTGGTTTAGTTTTACAATTCAAAATTGGCGCCATTGTTTTCTCAATTTTGGCGGGGAGTGGACTTACCGGAGTTTGATATGTATCGACTCATATTATGTATGATAATAATTTTTAAAAAAGTATTTTATACATTTCTTAAAAAGCTTCGATATTGTATACAATAATACAATTCATATTCAAATTGTTGTAAAATAGTCACACTTTTTTAAGTTGGTTGAATACACTAAAATACTTTAAGGATCGTACCTACTAATAATAGTAACAAAATGAATTTTTAAAGTTCCCAGTAATCTTCTGGAATCAATTTCAATAAAAATATAAAAAAAAAATAATACCAAGTATGAAGATGGTCTATAAAATGGAATGCGCTATGTTTACGTGAGCGTGATGTTCCCGCGAATATGTTTAGATACCTAAATTTGAGTAACGCAGATTTGTGACAGCGTCCTTAAGGGACAAGTAGGTGATCAGCCTTCTGATCACCTACTTGTCCTGACGACTATTATCATCCTACTGATGATAATAGTCGTATAATCATGTAAAAATTAAAAAAGTGTTTATGAACTAATAATATTACCAACGAAGAAGCTTTCAAGTCTGCTAAAGAACTTATACGCGAACATTGAAAAATCAACGTTACCTTCTTACCAAAATTTCATATCGTATTCTGTAGGCAGCCCGTATCAAAATTTTATACTTATCATAAACATATAATTTGGTGATACGTGCTCACCTGTTTTAACACTTAACAAACCGTACAATTACTGGAATTTATAACCTCAAAAATCAAAATATAATAACAGTTCGAGGAATATAATTGAATAAGTTAAGAAACGCATTGTTATATAATAAGCATGATTATATTGGTGACCCTAGTATAGGTCAGGTAACCGCTAATTACAGTATAAGTGGAAAAAATTGGGATATTGTAAACCAATTTAATCGAGGCTTGCCTAAAGCCCGTCAGAAGTGGTTTAAAGAAACACATTTTGCGTATGATTGAGATGTTAATTTCTTTTCCGATTTCTTTGCTGTTTTTTTGCATGACGATTACCGGATGAAATTTACACAAAATGTCTTACGAGTAATTATTGGTTGTCCGAATTAAATATATAACAGTGCCACTCAAAAATGCCAGTAAAAAGAGATCAAATAAAGACGGGCCCAAGACGGGCCCATTGGAATTTGACACTTTCGGCGTATAATCTATTTTATAGGGATAGGTACTTATTATCGGATCTATGTATTTTAAGAAAGTATTCGACCATTAGGATATTTTGGTTGGTTTCCGACTCAAATAAACAGAGATAAAAATCTATAAAACATAACCTAGCGTTCAGGATAATCAAAACACTTTTATGCTTCAATTTAGTTATAAACTCAAGTAAGTATAAACTAGAAAGCTTAATAACTGTCAGGTACCGGGTTCGAGTCTTGTTGAGATATAAAATTGTCTAGACCGCAAAAGCTGACAAACTGCCTGATTGGAACGGAAATAAGTAAAATATCTTTCCCATACCCTTGTTACGAGAAAAGGCCATCACGCCTTTCAATAAAAAACGTATTTGTTTGCAAGTATGAAACATAATTAATATATAATATTTTATGTATAAGCTAACTATATGTATGAGACATAAAAAAGCATGTTATAATTATTATGCCCTTAAAAAGGCGGGCGAAACACCTGCAAAGTGTCGTGTGGACGGTGGTGACCACTTAAGCCCACATTCCCCTTTGCTTTTTCTGTCATAAAAATATGTATTAGAAAAAAAAACTTGACAATTTTTTCACCAATTGCCGCCACAGAAGATTTTGAACCTTATTAATAACTTGAATTTCGTTTAAAGCGCCTTGTATACTTACAAATGCTTTACAATACAATAAATTTATCAATCAACTACATACAAGTTCTTTCAGTAAATACAAGGAGAGATATAACATCGATCTTCAATGAATGCATTCAAGTGCTTCGAGATAAGACAGTCAACAAATTATCTTTGAGAAATATATTTATGCAAGATTACTATTAAGGTTGGGAAGTTTATACAGATATACGTAAATAGCTAAATAAGTCATTGAAATTACTAAGGTTTTTGTTAGATTCTATGTGATTCTATCAATTTTAGCTGTTATACTTGTGCAAATAAAAAATTTAGTATCACAGGAGAAGGCTTTTTTAATCAAAGCTTTTAAATTATTTAAGCATATATTTGGGCTTATTGCATTATTTGTACGGTTCATAATCCATAGTCTATAATCACTAAGCAGACAAACGGAAATTTGAAAACAAAAAAGATACCTTACAAAAAATAATCATCTTCTAGGTACATACAGGTAAATTAGCTTGGAGAAATTTTTGCGTTTGTAGTAGTGTATGGTCAGCAAATAAAATAAAACAACATTTTATTTTTAGTTTTTATTTTATATATAATATAAGGGATTTTAAATTAAACTATATGTGTTTCTCCTCTGAAAAAGATGAGACTTTATTTTAATATTTGCACATTTAACATACGTATAACTTTTACATTAACAATGTTACTAAAATGAAAAATTTACTAACCTGAAAAAGAAACGACATTTAAAGTTTAATTCTTTAGTTTGAGAAGTCAAAGGCTTGCCTCGACCATGTTTTAACACTGGAGCCATTTTGAATTAACAATATAAAGTTACAACACTTACACACAAATTAAACACTTCAACAAATATTATAACAATACAAATAATAACAACAATCAACAAATACAAAATTTAACAATTAAACTACTAGACCGGGAGATATTGACACAAAATTTCGAGTCATTTGTAACAGGATGGCGGTTCTACAGGGGTCTTAGTACGCAATGACAAAAAGAAAAACGATGGTGTGAACGCTGGTACCGGCGGCTTAGTCGCGTGGGCGTTAGTCGAACTCGTCGGAAAAATAGCGAAGTCAAACAATTTGTAACACAAAAATTTTAGAATTTACCGATAGCCCATAAAAAAGAAGTAGGCGGTAGTGTCATGCCATACTTTTCCGGTGTGACTTACAGCCCGCCATACCGACGCGAATGTGTTGATTTAAAAAAAAACAATTCAACCATTTGTACCAGGCTAACTTTTGCACAGGTAACCATCGTCGTGCAGCCATTTACGAAAATCGCCATGCCATACTTTTCGGACGATTCCAAATGGTCGCCATACCGCCGAAAATCTGCAATTTTTTTTTTTTTCGCCGAACCATTTGTACCACCCTAAATTTTTTTTTCAACAACTCCTGAATGATTATAAATAGAAGTGTGATAATGCCATACCTGTGGGAGGTGGCGAATGTGTATAAGATTTTTTTTTATTGTATTGTAAGATTTTATTCGTATTTTGAACGATTAGTAACAGTATGGCACTAATTTTTCCTGTAAGTTTGAGGTTCAACGAATATAAATACAAAATTTCAAAGATCTAGGTGGTGGAAATCTTCACTTATATAAATTAATACTAAATTAATTTTTCAAGTATGGCAGCACTTTTTCCCCCTACTAGAAGTATGGTAAATATAATAATGGTCACATTTTATCAAATACTCTCCAAAAATCCAAATGCAATACTGGTACAAAAAGTTTGGCGAAAAATCATCACCATCCTGTTACAAAACGTAATAATTATAATTTTTGAATGAAATGTGTGCTTTATGTTCTAACGGTACCAAACGACTGCACGTGGCACCTGCGGACAGCGTAAACTGGTTTATTCTGGTTTTGTGCGTGTTTCCACTTTCCACTATCAAGTGACGATTTATTTATTTGTTTTGTTTCGTAATTATTATGGTCAAATATTAATTATGAAACAAATTATTATGGACACGATATTTTATTGTTTCACGGTAGTCGCCTTGTCGTTTGCTCAAGGACTTGAAATTGAATGATATATATTTTTTTATAAAGTCAAAACCATTTTCTTTCAAATAAAAACTTGTTTTTATTGAAAACAAAAGTGTTGTGAATAAGTATAAAATTAAATAGTAATGTTAGGATATCGAAACATTTTTGTATAGGCCAGAACGATATAGTGGAAACGCGCTCTAAGATCTGAGTAATATACACACCACTACATATGCAAAAATTTCTCCAAGCTAATTTACCTGTATTTAAGAGAAATATCACCAGGAAAAAGCTAGAAATATTAAACTCATTTTAAAAAAAAAGTCACGGCTGTCGTCAGCTTCCTACATATGTTGAAAAAATTGCTGAAAAGATTAATGATCCGAACTGTGAAAGTAAACCACCAAAATTAATTACCAAAAGTCGAATGAAGTCATATATTTTTGATGTTTTAAGAGCGCATTAAGAGAAATTACTGACCTTATCATGTAGAGATGTGAATAATCGATCACGAGGCTTATCAAAGAAAATTAATTTACATCAGGCGGTCGGACCACCGCAAAATGAGATCAGCGAAATAATTACAAAGTAAACTTAAATTACCCTTAATTATAGAGAAAAGATTTTGTATTAAATCGGCGTAAACCAACGCGCATGTAATGTTAAATTTTTTATTATTTTAAGCCAAGTGCGTAAGTAAATAAACAATGAATATTAAGTAGATTTATGATGAGACAATAATCAATTATGAAGAGACATTTATCAAGAATGAAAATTTATGAAGAGATAGTTAATAGTGTCGAATCTTAGCTTTTCACAGATTTTTTATGTGCAGTATCGAACAAGAAATTTCAATCTATACTGTATTAATATTATAAAGCTGATGAGTTTGTTTGTTTATTTGAACGAGCTAATCTCAGGAACTACTGGTCTCTATATATTACATATTATCATCACGCTAAGACCAACAGGAGCGGAGCAATGCGGGTAAAACCGCGGGGCACGGCTAGTGAAATATAAAAGATCGATTGTAACGGCTAAAACATAGAACCTTTACGATACAATTATGTCTTGTAAACTTCACAATAGCAAGCTTCAATTACAATGTAATATGAAACGAGTATATTTTGTTGCATCGCATAGTAATTGCGCGTTCTTCTGGAACCGAGACCTTTGTGCATTTACTATGCAATTATATAACAATAATCCACATTAAAATATGAATCACAAATGTATTATCTGTTAGTTATATGCAAAATACAATGAAACAACGGTACAGAATTGTTTTATGAATAGAATGAGTTTGAAAATTATAGATTTGTTGCGATTTTGGGAGGATTGAGTACCTAAATGATAAAATCATCCACAGGATAATATTATTATGACCTATTTTAAGATTAAATTTTAGCTTTTGAGCAAAATATTTAAGCCAACAGTCTTTGTAACTAAATAAATACTTTTGTCAGATTAAAAAAAAGTTTAAAAATTTTATGGCAAACATTAAATAAATATTTCAAGATGCACTTGTGTAAATGTAGAATGATCGACTTATGATACCGACCGTAAATTTTTTAAATGTGATTGATAGTACACCATAACCAGAGAATAATAACTAATAACTAGGTATCCATAACTCATTATACTTTTACAGATGAATCGATTTTCTAAGATTTTCAATAAAAAAGTTAAATTAACGAACCTATTACAAGCAAAAGTTATTCTAATATCACAACACAATATGAACAAGTCAACTAGAATTTATACCACTACTCAAGATCATAATATTACCTATGTCCATTAGAATGTGTTGAAATGGCATTAAGTCGTGTAATTAGAATGGTTTTCTGTCTAAAATGTAATCACTTCGCGATGACCGTCAAGTATTATAAAATTTCTAATAAATATATTGGTAAAGTGTCGCCTTTTATGTAAATATATGTTAAAACTGTTAACGTTATTATAATATGAATACGTTAACACCTTCAAGCAATGATATAGCATGGTTTATTTGCGTATAGTGCATAGAATAATTACTTACGAATTTAGGTGGATTTTGCGATATCAATATTATTGTATGTTTGGTTGATTCTAAGAATCTTGAAAAATATAAGTGATTGATTAGTGATGATTAAATAATTAAAAATGGTGTCCTTTCTATACAAATATATCATTATCTAATTATGAATAAACGGTAACTTTTTAAGCTATTGCATAGCTTCTATCGCGGGCCTTGAGCGCGGCGACCGTTTTAGACATCTCACATGCGCATAAATGAAGGAAAGTAGTTAGGTAATTTTTTTTGTAATGTTTAAAATTTTCATGCACAGGGAAAAAAAGTTAAATATAATTCACGTGAACTCGACGGAATCATATTGTAGACGTAGTTACGAGTTAATATTATGTGGCCCTGTATGTTGATCATTTATATACATTTCTATATTTAGTACGTCAACAAGCTCCGCTCTATAAGAATGTACAAGACTTGATCAACAATGACCACGCAATCAATTTGACCCGTACTGTACCATTCTTCTAGTCATTTTAACAAGTATCCGTGATTTATTTTATTTTGGTTGACACTTTTTTCAAACATGGTAGGTATGGCATGTAAATCGAAAATGCGTAGACAACATTGGGTTTCCTACAAGGTTTTCTATGACTGAACGACGTTTAATGTTTTTTTCCCGCATAGAGGCGTTTTTATTTGTTGGTTAAGTAAACATTTACTTTATATAATGTGACAATGCAAAAATATTGTTTAATTCTTCGTCAATAATTATTATTTGCCAATATTCTTCCGTCGCGTCGATGTAAAATGTTTTACCCAATGACTCTATAATTATACTAGGTTTTACCTAGCAAAATTAGAATGAGCGTTGAACAGTTATACAAAAGATATGACTAAAATATCAAAAACAACAATAATTCCGATTACAATAGATAAAATACATTATTCCATTTTCTATTTGACCTTGATCTTAATGTCGTTTTATCGATTTAATTCAATCGTGTCCTCTTTATCAGTTATCTCTTTATTGTAAACAACGCCATCTGTTGAGGAGTAGCGTAACTGTGTATTTCTGTTTG
>CAJQZM010033517.1:0-10427 GCA_907164665.1 Colias nastes
CTTAAGATACTATAACGTTTTATATTAGAGAATCTTAACATAAAATATTATAGTATCTTCACCGTGTGTGACGCGCTTTATTTATTAAAAAATGTTCTGAAGATTTATAAATTATAACATTAAGAGATTTGATAAATCGCTTTGAAATTGCATGAGTAGAAAAAATAATTTATATTAAGTATAGCTATGTATTTTCATAAAGGCGCTATAAACTCTTATCAAAAATATTGCAAGCAAGACAATTCGATAAAAACTAGATGCTTTATGTTTATCGAGAAGTTTACATTGTCATAATATCAACTTTAATACAAATATCCAATAACACCACACGCGACAGCTTGCCCAGAGGTACCATTAACCGCGCTATCTTCAGTACCAGCTCTACCATAGTCGTCTTCACTGCTGGTCACAGCGATCGCCCTGCCGACTATAGACCTGGGGCCAGCGAGAGACACCAAATGGTCAACGATCTTGACGTTCAGTAGGGTGTTCTCTTCAGCTTTTATGTTGCCCAAGTCGCCGACGTGGCGGATCTGGTCGCGGGGACCGCCGTGACGACCCTGTAAGAAAGCAGGTTATAGAGTTTTTGAATGTATCATAAATAGGATTATATTCGAGATGATATGTTGTTACTTGTGGAGATACTTTCAAATCCAGCTTATAACCTAATCAATACTGTAAAATGACGAAGATATTTTTCCATGCAAAGTCGGTTTGGTTTTCGAGAAAAAACAATCAAACTTCTATTAGCCAGCAAATATTAACAAAATAAAAATCCCAAATGTTTATCTTAATATGACAGAGCATGAAAAACCAGGAATCATTTTTAAAGAACAGTTCAAGAATTAATTCATTACCTACTTCAGTAGACATATCGTAAAAGTTGGCCGCCAATCTTTTCTTTTCTTTTTATAAAACTAGGTATCTTAACTGTGTATACAATGAAGAATAAGTAAATCATAGTACTCACGTAATACGCAATAAAATGCGGTCCAATATCCTGACAATTGTCTTTAATAGCGCCAGCCTGGTGCACATG
Source organism: Colias nastes (assembly GCA_907164665.1). Classification (NCBI taxonomy): domain Eukaryota; kingdom Metazoa; phylum Arthropoda; class Insecta; order Lepidoptera; family Pieridae; genus Colias; species Colias nastes. The sequence goes on from CAJQZM010033517.1 coordinate 1,040, forward strand.
CAGACCATGTAGACCCGGAGCCAGGCCCGTGACATTCCCCTCTATGGTCACAGGGCCGTTGGGGACCACCTGCGTGAATGTGAGTGTGCCATCTACACCAGAACCTTCGTCTGCTCTGAGGTAGGCGACTGCTTGAAGACCGTGCGTTCTGTAGCCCTGTGGAAAGATTACTTGTAAACAAAAAAAAGCGTGTGCCGAGCCGTGTGCTCGGCACACGCTTTTTTTTGTTAGAAGTGAAACTTCCTTACTCCATGACGTGACGGTTGCCATGACGCGACCTTGAAATTTTACTCTCAACGCTCTTAAAGAAGTTTCACTTCAAAAAACATTATTAGAAACAGATTTACGTTTCAAGAAATACGATAATATACGAAGATAATACAATTTTTTTAACTCCTGTAGAATAGTACAGGATAATACGACAATACTAATGTATTGATAAATTTATTAGGTTATAAAATAGAAAATCTTATAAACAACAAGCGCACATCCTAACTACCTGTATAGTAATTTAATTAAAATAATACCTAAATATCGTGAGAACCAGTTATTCAAACAAAGATTATGAATAAAATTCCTTATGTAATTAGGTAAGTCACTGTTATCTAAAGTCTAAGCTGAGTAATTAATTGTAAAATAATTGTTATCTATATGCATTTTACATGTAATTATTTAAACCACCTTGACTACCTACTTTGTTACACGCGACATTGTAGATTTTAATACTTGATTGTGGATAGTTATTAATATCTTTCATATTAGATGAAGACTAAAAACCTATATGTTTAACCTATAATTCTATTTATGTTTTACTAAAATAATAGGTGATTATAGTTAGAAATGGAATTATTTTGTATCCCGCCTTTTAGATATTGTGTGTATCTACAAATTTAACGAATATATATTTTTCTATTGCGGTAAATAATACCTACATAATAATAAAATTAAACCACAGATAATATAAATCTGCTTTTACAAAGGCGTTAATAAAATGCAAATAAACTTTTCCTCTTAGCTTTTCCACCACTTTAGATACAGAATGACGTAAAGTATCACGATTGACGATTGTGAATGAGAATTATACGAAAATATATTGTTGCAATTTAAGTAGAATTAAGACAATAATTAACTACCTAGTTAGTTGTTATTTATTACGTCATGTAAATATTGATTAAGGAAACAGCAACTCATCACGAAGCATTGAAAAATCGTGACTCAACTTTACTACGGTATCGTATGCAAATTTGTCCAAATGCTAAACATCGTGCTTTTCGTGATGGCATTCAACGGGATTGATGGTAATTATTGGGTGTAATTACTCACATGTAAACACTTCCTTAATCGAGAGTAAAGACTCGGAAAATTTAAGAAAAGTTCCTATTGTTAAACTCAAACTCAAACAGTTATTTAATCAAATAAAATTCGTTTAGAAGCGCTTTTGAATCATCATAATACAGAAAATTAGGTTGGCTGAAAGCTGAAACGTTTCAAAATAAGGTAATATTTAGGTACCATTGCTCTGTGATTGATGCTTTCCAAAGCAGAGGGGTTAAGTATTGTATTGTAAATAGTTATTACTTATTACTATAGGAGAAAGTTTTTATGCAACTTCATTCGGTTTTAAGCTTTTGTTCATAAAAAAGCGCAATCGATATAAATTGGAAGCTATTTGATCAGAAATTGTCTTACGTATTAACGTATTACCACAGAATACATAATAGTAGCTAAACGCTAGTATTACAGGAATTGAAAATATATCATACTATGTACGTATATTAGGATTAAAAGTGGGGTAAAAAAGTTTGTACGATATATTTTCATTGACGTTAAATTTACTTCATTCTACATTCAATGAATTCCCGTCTTGATTCCCGTCATGCAGTAAATGGCAGATTCAATCTGATGACTACGTTATGTCCATATGTACACAGATCTTTAAAACTATACAATGGATTTTGATGCGGTGTTTGCAATAAATAGGGAGGTCTCGAGGAAGGTTTTAGTTTAGGATATTTAAGTTAAAAGCTAATTTATAGTTTAATGATACTCACTTCCAAGTCAATCTGCTTCTCGCTGCGTTCTCCGGTGATTGGATACGGTTCGCCGAGCCCCTGTAAATTGATGCCATTATATTTTTTTACAAAATTTTGTAACTATATCAATGTTTTATGTTTATAAATTTCGAAACGTATTGTGTATTCTGTAAATAATTGCACAAGCTATATTATATTGCCTTCCATACGTTTGTATAACATAAAACATAAACGAAGTAATAACAACAGTGTATAATATTTGGAGGTTCGAGAAATTGTAAGAAAGTTATGCTAATATAATATTATAGTATCTGCAGTGCTTATACTAGTTATCAACTAGTTATTTAATTTTTAGGCATACGCATGAAAAAAGAAATTAAAATTTTAGCGTAAATATTAAAACTATTTTTTCTGAGCAACGTAATTATAGCTTTTATAAATAAACCCATATTATGCTCTTTATTAATTGTAAAAACGTTTATGTAATTACTTTGTTTTCACAAAATATTAAAAAAAAAACAAAAACAAGGCGAGTCAAGAAGGTTCTACCATGACAGACTAATAATAATATACTACATAAACAAGTTCTACGTTCGTCAGTTTATATTGTTTGTGTTTGTTCATTTATATTTTTCTAGTATCAGACCACATTTTAAAAACTAGAGTCAGAGAATTTATAAAGAACGAGTATTACTTAAGTCCCCTGTAAATTAAATAAAATACATAGAATGGTAGAGAGCTAAACTGCATGCTTCAAAAATTTGCTTAGTAAATGTAGGTGTCACGTCCGTCTTCAAATGGCAGTGCTTAAGTGGCATGTAGTTTTTTATTTATTGTGCTCTTTGATTGACATTACCACGTTTTGCCATTAGGCAAGTTCGTTTACCTTATAAAGATGAAAAAAAAAGACGTGTGGCACTCGGGGACTGCCGCGGTAAAGCTATTGCTTAGATCATTAAGTAATGGATGGAGTACGCTGGCAAATGTTCTAACTAAACTTTCTGCTGATTTTGGTGCGGGGAGGGTAACTCACACTATGAAACACAATCACACATTCACAAAAATAATTTGTGTCACGAAAGTCGTAAAAATTTACGACCTTTTAAGCGACGAGTTTTTAAATTCAACTCTATCACTGAGTTCATAAAGATTAAATTTGTATTTCATTCCAAGATAGTCTCGTGAGAGTGCGGTTCAATATCGCGTTCTAAATTCAACTTTATCACTTAGGTAATAAAGATTAAATTTGTATTTCTTTACAAGATAGTCTCGTAAAGAATGCGGTTCATTATCGCGTTCTAAATTCAACTTTATCTCTTAGTTCATAAAGATTAAATTTGTATATTTTCTTTCCATGATAGTCTCGTGGGGCCGCATCAATGATCGAGTAAACATGACTCGATTATTTGTCTTGATCATATCGCTAAACGATACATCGACGATTATTAGAAATTGCATTTAAATAGATATTTACGTAAAAAAAATAAAAAAATACTTACAAATGAAAGGTTATTCCATCTTTTTAAATATTTGATGTGTTTGACTTGTTTCTGCAAGACTTGACAGCACAAAACGGCATTTTTAGCGGAGCACTCGCAGACGTCCTTTCGATGTTTTACGAATACGCAGAGCGTTTGTAATCGATTACGCAAGTAGTTTTTATGAAAGCATAAGATTTTTCGATTCGAATAATCTTATACCTCGGCGAAAGGGGAAGCGCCTGTGAGTTTTATCCATTACTTAATGATCTAAGAGCTATTGCATGCTATGCCTTCAAGCCACACCTCCGTGCCCGTCGGAGTGGGGAGCGTGAGGTTTTTTCGTTACGGAATTTCTGGATTCGGTCCCCGCGCTCAAGGCCCGCGATAGAAGCTATGCAATAGCTTAAAAAACATTATTACCTACATAAATAAAAATTCCGTCAAATTTCCCGATATCAAATTTAAAAATTAGGTACTATTTAATTAAGCACCTATATTTTTAGCTTTGCCGTTTGATAAAGATAAAAACATATAAAAAATATCATACTTACTTAACTATAACTAAAACGTTTAACTACCTAAGTGACTTTATGACGGAAATAAGGTGATAGAGCCTTATTTGCCTTATAAAAGCATAAGGGAATAAGTATTATAATTTCATTATGATTTTTTTCTATAAATAATAAATATAGAAATTATAGACCGTTTTTTCAAAAATATTTAAATTTTATGAGTACCTATATAATGATAATTGTAGACCAGGGTCGATAATTTTTGAAACAAAAAAAAAATTACGATGGAGGATGAAATTTCAACTTAACCAAAAAATCAACCTAATTTTCAATCGAAAATTCTCACGTCAAAAGTGCGTCAAAATATCTATATAAACTGTATTAACAGTCCAAACAATACAAATATATTTTATGCTCCATTTTGTAATTATTGTTACATACCTAAAACGATTATAGAAATTATAACAACAGCGCACACAATGTATTTGTTTACGCTAGATTATGACTAATGTTTTTAAAATGAATGAACATTTTTTTCAATTTCCATTTAAATATTAATGACTATAAAAAAAACTCACATAGAGATATGGCTCCATAATGACTTCATATACATTGCTCTGGTAGTCCTCTATCGGAGGCAAAGCTTTAATAATCAAATTTCTTCCATATCCCGGAATACCTTTCACAGGCTTGCCATTTAAAACCGTTAATATCCACAACATTTGACACATGAACGCATGCAGCCTTAGATTCATTTTAAAAAAAAAAACAATTCCCGCGCAAATTGAATTCAGAAGCTTTTCAGACGTGCCGACTTTGCAAATGGCCACCTACCAATGATTTGCTCTTCGGTATAAAGATGGTAAATGGTGTTTTTTTTTTCGTTTAATCGTGTAATGAATACGTGAGGATTTCGGATGGTTGTCATTAGGTCTTCGTGAGGGAGCTGCCAAGGTTCTGTAATTGCGTGACGTGAACATCATTTAGACACGGCATTGTTATGGTGTAGCTATTAGATTTAGAGAATAAATAATGTTGATACGTTTGTTTTCGGCTAACGATAATCGAATTGAGATCAGTGTAAACATGTGTGTTTTAAATAATATATTATTAATAATACCGTTAGTCAGTAAGTAGTATAAAGATCAGTTGTATACAGATTAATCATAGCAGAACCCCTAATAGGGCATTTTTTTAACGTTAATTAAGAAAATGTATTGATCTGTTGACTGAAGTTTAATTGAGTGTGGCTTCGTTTTTTTATTTAAATTCTTATTTATATAGGTAAAGAACAAATTGATTGATTACACACACAGATAAACGAAGAAAAATAGTTTGAAATTTTAAGTTAAAAAAAAAACATTCATAAAAACGAAAAGGTGTATTCTTACCAGATTATTTAGGTAAAGCAATTTATTTTCTTAATAATCTACAATTACTCAGAGCTGTTACGAAATATGTTCTCAATGTTTTAAATAAATGTTACTAACAAAACTGCTTATTACAGAAGTAAATTATACTTTGTGTTATTAACTTTAGTACCTACACGTAAATGATAGGTTTTCTTCAATAACACTACGCACTCTTAAAAAGTTTTTTCGTTTCTACTAATTTTATCAGTAAGTAATAATAATTACTTGCTATGAAACAATTGTTTTAATGTTCGGAAAAACTGAAAATTTTCTGTTATTAGTGCAATAAAATTTCAAAAATGTCAACTACTTACTTTGAAAATATTCATAAAATACGTCTGAATACATTAGCAAGGTGGGAAATTTAATTTATTACACATAATATATTAGGAAATACAAAATAGGAAGCCATAAAAAAAGGGAACACTTCTTACAATCCCGCATAAGATTTGAATTTGAGGATCAGTCTGTTGTCCAAAGATATTCACTAGTCGTCACATTATATTATGTGAACAGGTGTTATTATGTATGTTTGTCTAGCATTATGAAGTTATTATCACGCGACGACCTTTAACTGCAATCAAGTAACCATTATTTTAATTCCTTAATTAAGATTTAAAACAATTTATGTTTCGTATGATTCAAAGGCTTGTTTTATGTATCTGATTATAAGGTAACTGTTGAAAGGGTTCAACCAAATTTAGAACCATCTTACGGTTCGATGCATTTTTATCGTAGGAATATCATATTATACTGAATTTTTTATAAGTCTATCGTAATAAACAACCATTTGAAAAACTTTCCACTGTTCACTGGTTATTGGGCCAAAAATAGACGTTATTACTAAGCTAGAGATATATACAATCCACTTATTATTACTTACTAAATCCGGTTCCTTGGTAAACAGTGTGCTAGAATAACAAGGAAGTATAGTATTTTAAAAGACCGTATCATTCGAACTCAGGAATCCTTGGTCCGGTTCCCAGTAAGAGCTTACTAAAGAAAGAGAGTAGAGTCTATAAAGCCAGAGCGATACTTAACTAACTCCTACTTCAACGTAACTATAAATTGAACGTGCCTTCAACATCCATTACCACCTCCTTACATAGCTATTAAAAAGAAATAACACACGTCAAACCCCTGTCAAAACACAGGCGCGTCACGCCGCAGCTTATGAAAAAAGAAATAAAAAACATCGCTATGGTGTCGTAATGAACCGGGACTTCGTGTACGACCAGAACAGACCAACGGTATGGTCCCGAGCTGGTAGTACACTCAATAAATGGCTGTGGGGTGCCCTGTGCTGTGGGGTGCCTGGCATACCTTGTTACTTCTGTACCTGCTGCGAGAAACTTGATGATGGCATGGACCGGGATAGGCCTACAGTGCATCGTGAGTTATGATAGCCTTTAGAGAAAGCAGTTTAGGCATCTAGATACATACATATAATGCTTAGTGAACTATGCTACTTATGATGGGTATACTTAGGGGTAGTAAACAACTAACAAGATTTTTTTTCTATAATGAATCACATGTATTTCCAAATATTAAAAAAACCGGAATCGGATCTATAATATGAAATATTATTTACAGTTGTAAAAAAGAGTTATTTAGAATAGGTACTTATGAAAAGAGGTGATTGAAAACAACTCTGTAGAGTTGTTTCCAATTATTTCAGACAGATTTGATAATAATGAATGTAATTTTGACATTATAGTAATTTGATTTAAATCTTGGTGTAACTCATGGCCATTGAGATATTTTTAATGATATTATTTCAGGAATTACTTAGGACGTGAAAACTATTATAATTACAATTTAATCATTTTAAATATTATCCAATACACCTTCTTATTCTGTATGTTAGTAAAGTCATTAGCTTCTTCTTCCTTATTCTTAAATTCCTATAAAGTTAATATTTTAGAATTTAGATAGTTCCGTATAAATGTTTTGGAGACTTTGGAGTGTTGGTAGGAGCCATGAAGTAGTATATTTTAATACTCGTAACTAGTATCTAATAATTTAAATATTTGGATACATTTCGGTCACGGTTATTTTACAGCTTAATAGCACAGTTTGTCGTGCGTTAGCAATTAGTAAATAATTACATGGTCACGTGCTCTGTAGTCTGTGCCTATGTTCCTACTCGAAAAACAGTAATTACCTACAGTTCAGGATGCAGTGCTGTCTCTATGCTTTAAGGTGTATTTTTATGGAAATAATTGAGGAATAATAAACAATATTTGTGGATCTGGTAAAAGAAAGATAATATTAGATAAATTATTGTTAACATAAAGGAGTGTCTGTGTATACTTATGAGCCGCTAATTCAGGAAGTAAACAGAAAGCTCTTTATAAAACGGAGTACCTACCAAGTCTTTATTTTACGTTGTTATGGAGGCATATTTATTCTACGTAATGTTTCGTCTTCTGATACCCAAATCAGATTATTCTCATCACGTTTTTCGATGATAACACATCAAACATAGATGTGAGATAAACCGGTAGAGCTGCAGAATAGTTAAATGTACCTATGTTTTATCGCGATACGTTATAACTTAGTTGTCCGAATCAGAAGGTCGTTTTGGATCTGGGTCACGGCCATGGTAATGTTATCTATATCATTACATGACCGGACGATCGTTATCCCAATCCTTATGTATTTAGCATTAATTGACCATCAGGCGACCCACTATAAGCGCGAGCACAGAAACTCTCGTCAAAGTATTCCTATCGTCATTGAGAATATGTGAAGTGAAACTGCTTTAGGCGCGGTGAGAGTAAAATTTCAATCGTGAAGACGACGATTTTGGTATGTTTGAATCTTACCAAAAAAATTTCAGTTCTGACACGTGTGCTCGGCACACCCGCTCTTTTTTATTGTAATAATGACTTCAGGCTCTCAAGGACGATACGAATACTTTGACGATAGTTTTCGTGTCTTGTGCTTCAGCTCCTTTACCAACTCTCATATTAAATATTGTTAATTACAGAAGCCACAGCGACATCAGAACGTGCATCCCGTCCACACCGACCGCACGCACCTCGTAGTAGAAAATCTACTCCAGAAATGCTCTCTGCGGTTCGCTGCGCCCTTTCTCAACTGCAGGGCGAACCAGCGCCACCACTACCAGACTCTGACTCTAAAGGACACAAGGAACCTGGTTGAGAGCTGAATAGATGGAAGAGCCTCTTGTGATACAGTTGATCGAATAAATGTGTTCGATTGTGTTGGTGTTTTTTATTGAATGTTGGGGAAGACCTACTGCTTAAGTTAGATTGTATTTGCTAGGGCTGATTGCCACCTAAACCTGTAATATAAATTTATTTTTAAACGTTACTTTCTGTTATTAGTTTATGAGTGTTTTGCAAAAATTTTATATTTCCTCTATGGCAAGACTCTATCTACTTTTACTCTATATTTTAACTGATCGTTTTCATAGAGCAATTATTCAATATTGAAAACTTGCTCTTAAAAATAAAAGGCGTTTTATGTTACATTCTTGTTTATTTACTTTTGTATCCTGAATTCAAGATGTACATAGAGCAAATTTATCGAAAATTCAAGTTCCTTTTCAAAATGTCTGGTTTAGGCTGGTTGCAGAGCTTGACCGACCATCAGTGCGTACGTCAGTCGCGCTTGTCATATGTATGGAAATTCACAAAACCGTTCATAGCTAGACCGACCATACGCACGCGTATTGTCATGCGTATTAGTGTTATAGTCATACAATTGTTGATGCGTATCGTCAGGACCGACGGTACGCACTGACGGTCGGTCAAGCTCTGCAACCAGCCTTATTGTAAGGAACGCTTAATCGGTTTATTTTGCTATTTTAAATTATAGGCATAGACTTAGAAAATAAAAGGGGCATAGATATTGGTGCTAAATACGTACGCCTGTATGAAGAGGTATTGAAGGAGGTTACACATAATCTAATATATATATAT